>VDFB02125135.1:0-90924 GCA_007258455.2 Sequoia sempervirens | reverse complement strand
GAGAGAAATATATGCTGCGCCTACCTTGCCCTCAATATTGCTCTTTTGGTATTTGTTCATGTGTCTTCGCTATTACGATTAAGTGTTATGCCACATAGGGTTTCATGCAATTGTAATGGTGAATTCTTTCTGTTTTGTGAATCTTTACCATTGTGATCAATTGTTATGCCACATAGGGTTTCATGCGATTAGGATGATAAAGCTGTTTTGTGAGTTTTTACTATTATCATCAAGTGTTATGCCACACAGGGTTTCATAAGATTGTGATGGTAAATTCTTCCCATAGTTTAGACAAATCTGTTTCGTGCATATTTACCATTAAGGTCAATTGTTATGCCACATAGGGTTTCAAGAGATTGAGATGATAAATCTGTTATATGTATATTTACCATTGTGATCAATCGTTATGCCACATAGGGTTTCGAGAAATTACGGTGATAAATATGTTTTGTGAATCTTTATCATTATAATCAAAGGTTATGCCACATAGGGTTTCGTGAGGTTGTGGTGATAAAGCTGTTTGTGAAGACTTTACTATTTTGATTAAGTGTTATGCCACACAGGGTTTCATAAGGTTGTCTTGGTAAATTCTTAAATCTGTTTTGTGCCCAATAAGCTTGTTTAGATTGAGATGATAGTTGCGCCACCTTGCCTTCAAGTAGAGAATCTAAACTCGTTTATCGTCAGTTAATCATCCCTGCTCCATTTCCTCATGCTCTGTTTTTCTTGAGGCGGATAGATTTAAAGTAGTTAACAGTTGTAGTTAATGATCTGCTTGAGAGCGGAAAATCCTTAAATTTTAGCGTTCTTGAACTCTTAACAGTACCTAACTGTTGTTGAGAACAAAAAGATAGGACTTAGATTACTTTTCTTTTCCATGCATTCCAGCACAACGAGGGAGCTTCCCCTCCTAATTTGAAGAGCACTCATTGCGTAGTGTACATAGCTGTCCGTACAAACCTGCACTCCATAGGTGTTAGATTTTACGCCAACACTCAGAAGCCATATTCTCGACTCTAGGTTAGTAATTTCATTCTCTAGATATTCTTGGAAGTTTTTTGCCACCCTTCTTGCGTTGTTCCTTCCACACGATCTAGTTAGTCCTTCTAAAACATTTTTTCTACCTCTTCCCTTGTTCTCTTCTTACCCCCTTCTCTTTTTTCGTAACATCCAACAATTTTGTATGTATACTCCCTACAAAACTAAATGAAACAATTGCAATCAATCAAAACTACCTAACAAAAACACAATAAATTTAGTTATAATAAAAAACCTATCTAGATTGCACAAATTAAAACTGAAATAAATAATGATATACTTCAACAACCACATTTCAGGTAACCCTAATGGTGGCATGAGTTAAGATAACCATATCCTCGTCACCAAATATTGTGTCATCATATTTACATACCCATTATCAAACTGCACTAGTTAATACATAAAAAAACAATACCATCGTCCACAATAATTAGTATATTACTCAACGTCAAACAAGTCCTTGAAAGCCTTTCCCCTCTTAGGTATATATTTTCTTAAAAGTTTTTTCCTAAAAGCTTGAATTGTGTGGAATTAAATTCCAAATTCGAAATGAAAAAACAATTTAATATGTATCTACCCAATCGAGGCGGTTCATGTACCGTGGGCGTGAAGCAAGCTCGAGTAGGCCCGGGGTTTTCAGGTCAAGGTTAGGGCAGGGTTAAGTAATGAAGAGATTGGGGTTAGGGTTAGGGTTTTGGTTTTATTTTAGAGCTACAAAAACGGAAGAGCCGCACGGTTTTTCTTAATCCTCCGGATCTTAGTCTGAGGCGATTTGGAGTTGGAGCGTGTGTGTATAATCTCGGCGGAGTATCAGTAGTGGACGGTCTGGTGAAACTAGCCTATTCTTTAGTTTCCTAAGAAAAGAAAGTTTTACCAGAACCGCCCATTCCTGGTACTTCGATTGAGTGGTGAAACTAGCCTATTCTTTAGTTTCCTAAGAAAAGAAAGTTTTACCAGAACCGCCCATTCCTGGTACTTCGATTGAGCGTTTTGTCTCTCTTCACCGTAAGTTTATATTATGTCAAATCTTGATTCTATGTTTTTCCTTCCTTCGTTTCTATATATGCTAGATCCGCGATTTTATTTATTTTCCGCGCTTGATTCGAACGTGTTTCTACTAAATTTGGTGAGTAAAGCGTCTAATTTTATTTAATAGCGTTAAAATGCCCGATTTTAAGTATGAATAAATTGATATTTTTAAACTCCCACTTCTGTGTATGCATATGCCATTTTTGAAATCCAGATGCTTATTTAAATCATTTTCTTTCTGTGCAATATAAAGCTAAGCTTGTAAGCAGTATTGTAAGTACATGTATTGACAAATTGTGTCTAATTTTTGTTACTTGAGATTTTCATTTCCATAATAATTGTAGACTGTGATCTGAAGTATATTATGTAATATTTTTAATTATGCTAATCGACATGTATTTATATATTTGAAATTTGTGTCTGAAAAATATGGATGCTTGGTGATAATTTTTTATAGATCTTATTGGTTAGTTAATCGAGTGATTTGATAATCTCTACCTATCATATCAATAGGACTTGAGTAGATCTCGTACTAGATTAGTTGTGGACAATAACCGACTAATTGGTCGAAACCCTAAGGGCTCCGATGGCAAAAAAAAAAAAATCTATTTCATATATAGAATTGAAGCCATTGCCTGAAAATTTAGCGAAGCTTTTATTAGAAATTCTCATAAACCTTCTCTTGTTGATTATCTGTGTGATCTGAAACTGAGCCTACCATGGCAATAAATCCATGGATAGAGTTCAATACAAATCAATTGCTGATAAATACTTAAAGCTGAGCGAATGGTGTTACACCAAATATTTCCTGTTGATTTAACTGAGTGACTCGAAACTGAGCCTACCATGGCAATAAAACTATGGATAGATTTGAATCGAAATTATTTGCGGACAAATGCTTAAAGCTGAGTGAATGGTGTTACTCCAAAATACTTCTTGTTGATTATCTGAGTGACCTGAAACTGAGCCTATCATGGCAACTAAACCATAGATTGATTTGAATCCAAATCATTTGCTGACAAATGCTTAAAGCTGACTGAATGGTGTTAGCCCGAAAGACTTCTATGGCAAAGATATTAGAAGCCCTGTTTTTGGGCATGTTTATAAGCTAGTGGTTGAAGCTATAAACACATATTTATTAAGGCAGTAGCATGAAGCGGATTTGTTGATAAAGTTTTTACTGAAATGATATGATATTAGTAAAGGCTGTAGTTGCAGGGAAATGCCATTATTTCACTGAAGGTTGGATATGACATCAATGAAGGCTGAGAATGTTGTAAAATGACATGATATAGCTGCGAGGTTATATGTTGTATTTGAATCTGAGAAAACATTATTAGCCTTTAATTGAATGAGACTATACATTTAATCTATTCTGTTCCTCTCGTTGAAATCTATGCAGGGGAAAGCTCATGATAGCGAGCAAGATGGTTTGGACACAACTTAGCTTAAGTTTCAGACTAATTAATATACCGTCTTTATTTGACACTTTCTCAGTCTATCTTGAGATCTCATGAGGCCTCAACAGTAGACACTTGTTTTTTTTGGATTCTGTATTCTTCCCAAAAATTTGGATTCATTTGTGAGATAAATGTTGAAAGCTTCGATGATTTTAGATAATTTGTTTTTTATAATTTTTATATTAAACAAGTTAATAATGTGGAGAGCAGTGGCAGCAGGGGTAACTATGTGAGAAGTGAATAATTTATTCAGTAATATTTTTGTGTCTAGGATACGAAAATAATTTGTTTCCATTTAATTCAAAAATAAAATAAAATAATCTTAACTAGTTCAGAATGATAAAATTATTGATATTATAATATTAAAAAGAAATTATAATTAAATAATTATAGATAAGTGTTTTGAGATTATTTTGGTTATGTTTGAATTATATATTATAAATTATAGTATACAAATTATTAAGGTAGCTTTTTGTACATGGTAAGTTTTTTTGGTTGTCATTATTTGGAAAGATTGGTTTAGTATAATTATATGTTGAAAAGAAAGTGGTTTTGTGTGGAAATGTTTGTTTTTTTAAATAGATGTTACACATTTATTATGTCTATTCATATATCTCCACTTTGATTTTATAATTTTAATGTTTCAAATATTGATCTTTTTTGTTATCTCAGGTGTGATTGTATATGCTTGTTATGTTTCGGTGATCATCCTTGTTTACATGCATGGTCTATTTATTGTGATTTTTTTTCTCAAAGTGAATTAAGTTATGAAAGAGCATTATGTTTCGGTGATCATCCTTGTTTACATGCATGGTCCATTTATTGTGATTTTTTTTTCTCAAAGTGAATAAAGTTATGAAAGAGCATTAAAGGACATAAAAAATAAAGGATAATATGATCCTTTGTTTAAAATGGACATTAACGGAAATTATATATGAAATTTTTTCAAAAAAAAGGAATAATTAAATAATAATAAAAGACAACCTTTGTGAATGGGTATGATGGTTTGAAAATTAACCCTTGAGGTTTATATGAAGCATTTATGTGAGACTTGTAAGTGGCATGGAGATTGTTCAAAGAAGAATAAAGTGATTTGGTAGGCTATGGACCTTTGAGAAGGGGCACACAAAGTGTGGACAATTTGGGGTATATAATACACTTAGATTGTCTTGGCCAAGGCTTTTGTAGGAGTAGGGACACATTCTTTAGTATGAGTAGACACAAATTTTTGTGGAGTAGACAGTCTTTTATATATCTCTATAGGGTGAGTGGGTTTACCAAGTGTTGTGATTCAAATAAGTATTGAAAATTATTGATGGTAAAAGACATTGGGAATATTATATATATGATTTTAATGTTAATTGATTGGATTATATGGAGATGTGATTCACTTTTGCATTGGTTATTAATGTCTATTTTAATAACATTACATCATCTAAATTATCTTAATTTTACTATTTAATCCAATAAATTTGCTACTGATATTTGGATGAATTTGGGAGAGAAGTGACATTACATTTATAAACCAAATATTTAGAGGGTTATGCATACATTAGTTCCACCTATGTTTATAACCAATTGTATTAACCTTTGCTAAATCATAAGAAAGCCCATGTTTAAATCAGACATAGAGGGCTATACTTATGTGGCTATAAGATTCACATGTCTATGCAAAGTATGGAGGATTCATAGGTGATGCAAACTTTATATATCTCTAGTTGCATTGCATCCTCATTTTAGTTTGCTTGATATGAGTTAGAGTAGACCTAGTCATGGCTATCATTAGAGCATGGTTAGCCAAGGTCTAGTTTGTACATTTTTCCTTTTTTATTGTTCATATCAAGGATACCTCAAGAATCAACCACCTAGGTCTTATAGAGTTTAAAGAAGAGGAGGACCTCGATCAATTGGCCTCTATCTATCCAATCCTTATTTTGATGAATCCTACCTTTATTGTTAACCTTTATTGTTACTCTTATTCACCTTGCAATTGTAGCACATCTCGTTTAGAGGATTGGAGTTGTGGTTTTGAGAGCCAAAATCACTCATCATACATCATGGTAATATAGAGGATGATTGGGGCTACCTATGTTATAAATTGTCGAGTCCCAACATAGATAAACCAAGAAATGAAAGCGAAGATTGTTCCCCTTTGCTTTTACATTTTATTTGCATGATAAAATGCTTTTAGATCTCATATAGATAATCCTTCCAATGAAGGTGATATTTCTCATGAATCAAAAAGTTGTCATCACTATGAAAATTGTTTATTCACATCAAATTAGGTAGTCACTATGGCAAAATATATTGATATTTTGTAAAATCTAGGATATTAAAAAAAGGTTAGGGTTGAACAAGGCATCAACAAATCTATTAATATTCCTAAGATGAATAATAATAAGGTACTATGTTACTCATGTGCCATTCATAGAGATATTGATGTACTATTGGTTTATCTTGATGTGTGTTACGATGGTTTCTTGACTACATTCCCTCCCTTAGATGACTTTGTAAATTATGAAGCATTAGCTCAATATTTATGACCATAAGACAACTCACCTAAGGTCCATCATGATAGAGGACTCCCACGTGTGTTTGAAGTTAGTAGTTTGGGGAAGATACTCCTTCATTAAGTGATTCTCCCAATACTTTGCCTATTCAAGCCTCCATAAAAGATCATAACACACTCAAAGTTAGTGATACACTGATTTTGAGAGACCAAATTGATAAGGGAAATATATTAAATTGGCGAACTTCTTATTTAAATATGAACATTATAATATGCCATACTATTAAAAGAATTTGGATATATCTTCACACAAGGCACATTGACATTAATAGTAATACTTTAATGCACAACATTATCATAAAAATTGATGCTAAACTTAGTTAAGAAAAATATTAAGAAGACACATTCTAAGGTTGCCTTAATGGTTAAAGAGAAATTATAAATAATGATAAAGGCATGATTCATAAGGCCATTTGATTATTCACTTTGGATCTCTAACATGGTCTCTATTGTAAAACTTGACAACCATATTTGGATTTGTACCAAATTTAAATACCTTAACAAAACATCTCACAAAGATAATTTGTAGATTCAATTGATGGTCATGAAATGTTATCATTTATAGATGGTTTTTCAAGTACAATTAAATCAACACAAACCAATTTTTACCACATGATGGGCTAAATTTTCTTACATGATAATGCCTTTTGGAATAAAAAAAAATAGGAGCCACTTATGAAAGAGTCATCACACTAACCTCCCATGAGCTAATGCATGATACCTCAAAAGATTATGTAGATATCTTGGGAAAATCAAAACAAATGAACACGTTATCTTTAGGGCTTAGGAAATTTTTGAATGCTCACACCAATACAAAGTATGACTAAATCCCAAGGATTATGTGTTTAGAGTCAATAATCAGCATCATGCACATTTCAAATGAGCTTCAAAACAAGTATATTAGTAATTATGATGTGTTTCCAGTTGCTGTTTGAGGCCGTAACTTTTGGTTTGTTGTTTTGTTTCCTCTTAATTGAGGTTCAACATTGGTGGTTGTTTCCTCAATTCTTAACTGGGTTTGTATGCTTTAGTTGTTCTTTCTAGTTGTCATTTTCTTCTTGATCCCTTTGTTGGACTATTATTTAATTTATTTGTAATCTTTCAGCATTATTCAATAAAAAAAAGTATATTAGTAATTCAAATAAAAATATAAAACTCAAATAAAAGCACATTTTGAAACAACAAAAACAATGAAGATGATAACCCAAATGCAATATGAAAATGGACAAAGGAACAATTATACCTTCATTTTTGACTAGTTGATGTGCTTCGATGGATGAATGTAGATGCTCTTTGCACTTTATTACTTAAACAAGCAGCACGAGGGTGCAATTAAGAAGATTGATTAAGAAAATAGCAGCATGAACTTAACATAAAGATGGATGATCAAATAGGAAGGGAGGCTTCTCACTAAAAATGAAGGGCCAAGATGCAAAGTTGAATGGAGGGATAAGATTGAAGTTAGATGGATTGAAGTTGTATCATTGTAAGAAGTGTCATAAGGGAAAGGAAGATCCAAGATCAAAGGATTTGATTTGATCAAGGTGTGTAATTAAATGAAAAGAGGGCAAGTGGAATGTGAGGTTGAAGGCCAAGTATGCATACACGTGTGAGCAAGGTGGGAGATATGCTCATACATGTGTGATAGTTTGAGGTGGAGATGAGTCAAAATTCAAGGGTTGAGGTGGAGGATCAACATGCCTCCAAGTTAGCATGCTCACATGTGTGAGAAAAGACTAGGATGAGGTAGCATGCTCACACATTTGTGAGAAAGAAGTGGTCTAAGTTGGCATCAGGGATAACTTTAAGAACGCCCCCATCCTTAGAGAAGGTGTAAAAACTTGGCAAATCTTATATACTTCCCAAAAAAAATATTAATTTTATTAGTGATTTTTTTTTTTCGAAAAAAAATTCTCAATTGAAGAATCTTTTGTAATTGCTAGAAGTCTGTGGAAAATCTTGATGAATTGTAATTTTTTAAAAACCAATAAAATATTTTCATTAGTGATTAAAACCTATTTTCAAACCAATAAAATATTTTCATTGGTGAATTGAACTTATTTTCAAACCAATAAAATATTTTCGTGGACAAATTAAACCTATTTCCAAAACAAAAAAATATTTTTGATGGCGAATAAAACCTGTTTTCAAACCAAAAAAATATTTTCATTGGCAAATTATACCTATTTTCAAACCAATAAAAAAAATTCATTGACAAATTAAACATAATTTCAAACTAATAAAAAAATTCATCGGCAAAATAAACTAATATGCTAATAAAAAATCAGTGTGCTGGCGAAAATATCAAATGCTATATATTGTTCTATTCCAGGATAAATTTTCCACAAATCCAAATTCCTTCATAAAGTGTCTGGAATGGGAACAAGTGTCAACATATTATTATAAGTTCTTATCAGAAGTGTCAAGTGAGCCACTGAGCGAAGTACTATGTCTAAAGCCAGATGTCACTTCGATGAATATTCGATGGACGATTGTAGTTGCATTTCATAAGCAAATGTCTGAAGCACTAGACTTGTAGATTCAAACCTCCATAACAACCCTAGAATTGTTAGATTTTCAAATATCAATGGTTGACCTTTTATTACTTATCACTTAAAGTCATGACTCAATTTTTTCGAAATAATATTGTCACATCGAATTAGAAAATTAATATAATCGTTTCGATGAATGTTCGATGGATGGTTGTAGTTGCATTCCAAAAGCATATGTTTGAAGCACTAGACTTGTGAATTCAAACCTTCAGAATAATGCTAGAACCGTTAGATTTGAAAATATCAATGGATGATGATTTATTATTTATTAAATCACTTAAAGTCATGACTCAATTTTTATGAAATAATATTGTCGCATCAAATTAGAAAATTAATATAACAACTCGATTAATGTTTGATGGACGACTATAGTTGCATTTCAGAAGCAAATGTTTAAAGCACTAAACTTGTGAATTCAAACCTCTAAAATAACACTAGAACCGTTAGATTTGAAAATATCAATGGTTGATGTTTTATTATTTATTAAATCACTTAAAGTCATGACTCAATTTTTTTGAAATAATATTGTCACATCAAGTGGTGAATTAATGTTCAAGTGTTGAGTATTGATGTCTTCATTCTATATATACTTCACCAACTTGATGTTCTTCATATCATTTATAATATATTTAGCTTTGCTTTCTTTCTTCTCTATTCACAATTTCATTGTTATATTATGGAATCTTCATGACATGTCATGCTATCCAAATGTTTTTGGGATAAAAGAAGCAACGATGCATACGATAGGCGAAAGTTGGGTATGGTTTTTACTAATCCTTGTGTGCAGATTGAAGAGGCTAGAATAATAATTGTGGGTAAGGAATGACTTTTTTTTTTTAGACTATAGGAATCGGGTAGCACGACCCCCTATAAACTGCAGTGCGCCTTTTTAACGTGACCGGCAGTGCTGACGCGACACGCCCTCCGGTACTACGAGGGTGGGAGAGACTAGACCTCGTGACCAACCTCCTGCAACAGGAAAGATTTAGCCAACCGAACTAGGGCCCCAACCCTGGTAAGGAATGACTTCAAAACAACCCTCGTGCTCTATTTTCTAAGGTAGCTTATGCGTTCTTGTCCGATTGCATGGACATTTTGTTGGATAAAGATTTGGTGAAGACACTGGCAATACATTATTTTTAGCCTTTCATTTACTCTCTTTCTTCATTGGAGTTGACACTTGAGCATTACAATTTTGAATGTGGGTTAGCGTTTGTTGGTGGAATCTTTCCCAAAGTTGAACTTGCTGCTTCTACAATGCAAGCTCTTGCCTTGGTTGTTATTAGGTGTGGTCTGGTGTGTGATACAACAAATGAATCATTACAAAGTTTGGAGTTTTGGAGGAAAGATTTCCAGGGTGATTCCCTTTTCTTCTCTGCTCTTACTTTGTTCAATTTGATTCACCAACTGCTCAAACACCTAGTTCAGGGCCTCTGCTATTGTTACATAATTTTTTAGTAATGAATTGTGTCTATATTTTACCGTACACCTCTTGTAATATGTATTTTGTGACTGGTTTTTTTTTGTCACAGTTAGTGGCTTTTTGGTTAGGATGGCTATGTACTTAGTTTGCAGCTACTTAAATTAAAATAGATAAGGATTGTCAGTGTATTGTACACTACACCATGGGTCCCATCCTTTCCTTTGGTATTTACTCTATTGAACAACTCAGAAGCTGAGACCATCCATCACTATCTCAACTATTTTCCTTTAGCACAATAATGCTTCCTAATTCAAACTTTGTATCAACAAAGTTTTTCTTTCTTTGATCTCTCGATCTATTATTCCATTTTGTCAACCTTTTTGGTCTAAGGTTATCCCTATTTCTTAGCCTATTTTAGCTTAGTAGAGATTCATCCCTTCTTCCTATAATGGACCAAACCTATAAAAATATAATTATTCTTCAAATCCTTCAAAATTTGGTTTATTACTTTTGCCTATTTGGCTATCTTATTCAATATATTGAGCATTTGTTTACTTGAATTTCTCATAATATGATCATGGTTTACAAAACCTTATCACTACTTACTTGTTCCCATCTGATTAGGATTAAAATCTTATAAATCAAAATTTCCAACCAGTGTTGGTTACCTTGGTGAGTCTATCCACCATATATTATGTTAGTTCCATTGACATAAAAAGATCAAACTATTCTTGTGATTTACCACTTTCCCCTCTGAAATCTCAAGAGAGTATACACGTTTTGCCGATGACTACATCTTGTCTTCATTTCTTGGCATATTGGATAATAACTTGCTATGTACCTTGCAACATCTTTACTCTATCATTTTCCAGATTATAGTGGTTCCCCATCCAACAAATAATTGCCATTCCAATGTCATGAATATGACATCAATTTCCTCATTTCATTCCTTAATCTCCCCAAATTTTGGGTACGTAGGTTCTTTTCCATCCCATATTAGTTTATTCTGACTAAATGAAAACCTATTTCGGGTCTCATGCCACATTTGATTCTCAAGTAAAATGGTTAGATATTTTGCATAGACAAATCTCCTTCATATTAGGACATCCATACCTTGGATTTCTTTTTTCCTTTGATCATTCCTAACGATGTAATCCGATTTTCAGCTCAATTTAACTTTCCCGAAGAGCATCCAAACTAATTCGAATAACAATGCTCATTCAAATATGTTGGTTTCCCAAAAGATATCAAATTTAATTGCATACCTAATTACCAAGAACGAACATTTCTCAATAACTCACAATCATGAGTAATTAGATCTTTCCTTACCTATTCCATAGGCAATGATCTTGCCTTTCATGATCAAGTATTCTTCCTATCCTTTTCTAAAGCATCAATGATAATAGCAATTGATCTTCCAATCAATTATATGTAAGGTATTGTGTGATAAATATTCCTTTCACATTGGTCTTAATCCTTGACCTTTACTATCTTTCTCCAACAATTCCAATACCTTATCCTTGTGGTTATGGAATATATGACTTCGATTGAAATCATGCCTTACAAAGAAGTCAAAAGTTCTTCCAAATTGAAAATACATTAATGAACTTCATTGTATGGGGTACTTTATCTGATTCAATCCACTCTCTTCCTTCATCCCTTAGTGTTTCCACAATATTTGATCAACTCAAAGTTGAACTCATAGCAAACATTCTCTTTCCCGAACCAATTTATCATTCCTTGTTGTTGGCTTTTGATTACCTTGAATATACTTTTGCTTCCCAAGGTAGATTCATCATTGGTGTCTAATCTCATAAATTCAACAATTGGATCATCAATGAGATCTAAGGAATAATCAACAAATTGACATGCTAAGAAGCACTCTAATACTCCCATTCTCTTTTCCATGTATGTCAATATCCTTCTTGTGGAGGAATATCCATATCCACAAAGCCTCTTTTGTTGATGTGTCTTCAACTTAGAGCATTACAATTTCCTTACTATTTCTTTTGATTGGACACATAGTGTCACTCTGTATCCCATTTCCTTTTGGAACTTCTAAACATAGGTTTAATTTAGTTGATAAGTTGGTGAGTTCAATTTATACTTCAACCAATTGATGCTCCATCTAAGCCCTTTGTCCAAATTAGTTTGATTTTCTTTACAAGTTTCCAACTTGCAATCATCTTTCCAAGTGGCTTTGTCCCAATTCTTGGTAACTTATTTTCTCATAACCTTTAGATATACCAAAGTTGTTTGGTTTCTTTTTCCTCATCTTAATCAAAACTCCAAATTGATCTTGTCAATTTTGGTTGGTGGAACCATGTCCACTTCATTGATTGCTTCCTTTTTGACCATTCTGGTCTCTATCCTTATTCTAAGATACTATCTTCTTAATTTATACACAAGATCTTGATCTTGTTTGAAATCAGAGGCTGTCAAGGGTTATCCAATCTCTTGAATACATCCTTTGTTGACTTTCTACTTCAATTAAAGTTTCCAATTTATGCCAATAATGCATACTCCTAAATTCAAAGTATTCTTACTAAATCCAAAAATCCTTGAGTCTTTGCAACTATACGTCGCTACCAATAAGGGGGTTATTTCAATTCTTCCTATCCTCTTAGAGTCATTTAGCCATTTTGTAGGGTGAAAGTACATATTGGTTATCCTTCATAACCTTTCTACTAAACCTAGTTGCATAATCTTCCACAATACAAGGGTATATCTTAATGAGTTGGATTTTTCAATTTAAGGGACAACTCTTATCTAGTCCCAAACCTAAACAAGTTTCTACAAATCTTATCTTCATTTTCATTTCCCCTTGTTCTTTCCTCTTTCCATCTTGGCATAAGAACTTTTCAACCTTTAACTTCTAACAAGTTTTACGTTTATCTTACATAATGAGCCCATAGGCTCCAGAGCTGAACCTAGTAGCTCTGATACCACATGTAACAACCTCAGTGTTCTACTCAGTAAAATATCAAAATTTTCACCTCAAGTGAATGATCCATGATGTCATAACATAGCAATACAATTTTTTCTCTTCCATAATGTAAATTACATGCATATTTGAAATAAACTCTATCACAAACTTCCATTGCATTACATTGTAATTTCACAAATATTTCCATAACATAGATTCCATATTGAGTGAACTCAAGTTTATCATTCAAGAATACAACCTTCCATATAAATGGGATCAAGAAATATATAGAGCTCTTTAGAGCTTCATTTGGCAATAGATATACAAATTGGTCCTGATGTTGTCGCATTGGTGCATACATTCAAGATGTCTCCAATCCCTGGTGCATACATTCTAGTTGTCCTCGACATTGGCGCAAACATCCACAAACCTTAGCTTCCAATTGATGAGGAGAAGCATCACTCAAGCACTTTTCCGTCAACCACATACTCAAATGCAATCCCCTACACATCTATCATATGATAGATGGCCCTACCCTTAGATGAAGTGTTTGGTTGGTAAAACCCCATAACAATAGCCTATCCAAGCTTAGTGTTGTGTCCTACAAACCAGAACCTATTCATACAATAGCTACCCCTACGAGTATGAAAATATTGAACTAGAATGCATAAAAAGAACACAGTGAACTAAAAGTGTAACTAGTGGCAAATTACACTACTTTGGCCAAAGTACTCTCACCTAGTACTTTGAGTGATAGTCTTCCTATTCAAATACACTTCCATAGCTTGGTTTGGATTATGACCATTTATATACTATGCTTAGGTAATTTCCTTTTATAGATAATCCCTACCTTAGAACAAACTATTCCCTTTTCCAATTCACAATGGTATCTCCACCTAGTATTCACATGCATAAGTTATCCCCTTATTGGCCAATCTAATCCTAGGAATAATCTATAATTCCTTCATGACTCTAAGTTTACAAGAGCTTCGTAAATAAATTTATATTCTAAAGTATAGCTACAGATGCATCATCTTATCATAAAATAAATAATCATCAATAAATGATTCAATTCAGGAATATATCACATCAATAAGTGATTCTCATCAAGAGTATAGTCTTATCAATGAATGTCCTCAATCAAAGAACAATCATATCAATAAATGATTCCATTCGTGAGTGTAATCTCCTTAGTAAAAAGGGTTATTCAAATAGTAGAATCTTGTCAACACTATGACTTCATATGAAGAGTATAAAACAACCAATTAGGTAACAACTCTATCTCAATAGGTAATCCCAACTATGGCTTCAATCAAATAGTCATCCATAAGCTCAAGTGATCAACTTAATCACATAGGTGAGTTTCAACCTTGGTATATCCTAATCCTAGGATAAAGACAACAACCAATGACTAGCCCAGTCATGTAGGTTAATCTAAACCTATGTGTTCCAAACAAAGACCAAATAAACAATCCAACCAAGTAGGTTATTCTCATCCTATAGGTTCCAATGAGTAGTCAAATACATATCCTAACCCTTAAGGTTTCACTCATTAGTCAAATAAGCTTCTTAACCCGAATAGGTTATTCTAAACCTAGGGTTTAATTCGAGAGTAAGGTAATGATCAAGTGATCATTCAAGTATAGATAATCGATGTGGTTTGCATAACGTCATATCATATCTTTCATACCTTCACTTTTGTTGCAATGCTAACCCAGGAACACTCCCAAGGTTTCCTAGCATAATAAGCTACAGTATCTAGTCACTTCATGACATTGATACATTTCACATTATACATGTAGTATAGACTACCTATGTATAGAAACTTCATTGTCTAAATCCTTGTATAGGGTATATAAGAGTATTAAGACACTTAAGATAATCACATTTCATCATTCCTAGTATATAATAATAATGACGACAGTCACTCCATAATATGGAGAATATAAAAATACTCATAAGGAAAACATATCAACATGATTCTTTTCCTTTCCAAAAACAAATAGTTCATTTCACTGATGCAAGCATTCTCATGCAATTTCAAACAATTCAAACAAGATAATCAATCCTTCATTTCAAAAGATAAACATAAGGAGAATATAATTCCATGCCTGTCAATTACTTAATCCAATCATCTCTTTGAAACCCTAGCTCAACCTTCTCTTAATACCAACTTAGCAATCAACCTCTCTTATCTAATCTCACTAAATTCCCCTCACAAAAGCTCTCAGCAATTTAAAGATCACTCAATGAAAACTTCAGCAAAAATAGAGCAACATGGTGTTGCAAATGAAAAGTGTAAGAAATGAGGTGAGATAAACAGATACATTTATACACAACAATCAGCTTCGCAAGGCTACAAACAAAGTTCATTATATGCCACTTCTCAGTCATTTACAATCGACTCAGCTCAACAGTAGAAAGGTGGCAAATTCTTATGAAGATAGTCATTGAATCTGAACAACAAATTGATCCAATGTTTGCCATAGCAGGTTTGACATATTCATAAAGCACATGCTTTATACAGCTAATCAATTTCAAGACATGATAGACTTCTAAAGCAATCAAACAATTCATACTATGGGGCCAAGTTTACAACACATTTCCTATTCTCAAGGCCGCAGTTTAGACAAAGGAAATGGTCTTTCATATTCTAGCTACACATACCCAGTCAACTTAGTCTATTCTTGGCAGACAACACATATCATTGGCTCAACCTCATAGCATTTATATTACTGTTTTGAATTGGTACGTTTTACTCAAGAAATGTGTTGCACTTGTTTCATTATATTTTACACAACAGATTTAATTCCCACGTATTTTCCTTTGCACTTTATCTTACATGATAAATGCGCCTTCATATTCACTAGAGCGCTATTACTTATTGTGCTATACTTCACATTTCATCGATCATAACATATATCACACGAATCAGCCTTTTAATACTTGTGTATAGCTTCCATTGGTTTGTGTGCTAACTTTAAGTCTTCCTATATTTGCTAAATGTGCTACATGGTATTCTGTTTCATTTGTAGCATTTGACCAATGTCAAAGATCTATTATCAATGCGCCTTTAGTATGTCGTGCTATATCTATTCCATGCGCTGCTTGTTACCAAGTTTCCCCTTTATGCATTGGTTGCTCTCTCTCTACAATGCTTTAACATATATATATACTCTGCCTCTTAAAAGGCAACATCTTATCTCAATTCAAAACACTTATACTATATAAAATGATATGAATTTTTCACATATTATATATATATATAATATTATATATATATCACATAACGTATATGAATATATACATATGATTACATTTGTGTGACTATTTGATACATCAATTGTCATTGATATACATAACTATGTGTTCATCAAACACATATATATTAATATATTATATATTATATACATATATTGGCATATCAATATTCAGGCATACACGTATATATATATATATATATATATATATATATATATATATATATATATATATATATATATATATATATATATATATATATATACATTACATTAACGTAACAAAATACATATACATCAATATATGTATATATTATTTATATATATAACATTATTTTAACTTCTATGCTTAAGCACCTATACTCAAATAAACATCGATCGACAATTATATATACCAATGCATATACACATATATGTGCACATGATATGTGTCCATCCAACATCTCGATGCAAACAATGTATTCATGCATGGTACACAAAGGTATTCCTTCTTTCATATAGGTATGCACATATGCATTCACTATACATGAGTATTGTTTCCACACACACACACACACATATATTCATTTTGTACATATATAATCGTTGATTGTTACATGAAGAAGAAATCAAACTCTATTAAGAGACTCAATCAAATCCCGATCAATCAAGAAACCAAAGAGTAAAACCAAAGTCATTCAATTCACAAAGAAAACCTATCTTAGACAAGGACAACTACCCAATTATTCCATTAAGTTAAGACTATGACCAAAGGCACTTACCCAAAACTATTGATTTGACCATTCTAATAGTGTGTGTGTGTGAAAGCTTGGTTAGGCTCCATTCAAGGTTACCCGACCAAACACTTCTCCTAAGTGATACTTCCCCTCCTGAAGGTGTGAACTTGTACTTGCATCCAACTTGGCACATTTGCAACAGTAGTTAGACATTCACATGAAACCCACATGCATCATAAAACATTAGCATATTCGTAGTGCAATACATGTTCTTTCATCGTACTTCATCAATTTAAGCATAATTACTCTTTCAAATCAATAATATCTGTATACACCTAAAAATGGTCATCACTTTTGATTAATTAAATACTAGTTATTTGATTAATATTCCAACTACATATAAGTAAATGCTCAATTTCTTTATATTGTTCATTTTCTAAATTCTCCAAATCCAAAAAATATTATTCTAAATTAATTAAATAAACAAGGTTCCTTAAACTTGTTTTATTTAATTAATCTTCACTAAGTCCAATTAGGAATTAGAGCACATTTCTACAACTTTTTGTATGCCACCTCATCAAGGTCACATGAAAATAAATAACTCTAATTTTTAATTAGAATTATCTTCAACTCATTTCAAAAAGCACACGGCTCATTTCCTCTCACACTTTCACTAATTTTGGAGCACATGACTTATTATTCCCACACTTCCACCCATTTTTGGAGCACATGATTTATTCCTCCCACACTTCCATCAATTTTGGAAGCACGTGGTCTTCTCTTCACACACTTGAATCTTCCATCCAAATGGCATGTTTCCCATTGGTCAAGAGATTCTTCCATCCAAATGGCATGTTTCCCATTGGTCAAGAGATTCTTCCATCCAAATGGAATGTTGTCTTTGGTCAAGGGGACATCTTGATTCTCTTCATCTTCACCATCCATTCTTCTTATTCAATCTGGATCGTTCATTATTGCCACCTCACTATATGCTTGGAAAAGGCTATAAATACAACCCTTGGGCCTTGTATTTGATATCCACATTTGAAGTAAAGTTATCACATGTAGGTTTATCATTGGAGCTTGGAGCATTCTTGGAGTCTTATAACTAGTTTTTATATCATGTTTTGCATCATATTTAGATCTTAGATTAACATATTGCATCATAGTTGCATTTTATCATCCATCTTGCATCATAGTTGCATTTTAGATTAGTTCATTTTATGTTTGCATTTGAGCATATGTAGTATCATGCATAGGTCATACTAGATCACTACCATAGTATCCACCACCGTTTGTGTATTTATCATCAACATCATCCTTCACTCATCATAGCATTCATCATCATTGTTTGCACATAGTTTCATGTAGGCATATAGTTGGCTTACATGTTGAATGTTATCTCGTTTCCTAAGTAGTCATTTTAACAACCTTTGTGCTAATAGAAATATGAGGGCCAAATGGTTTGATAAATCCTTAGGAATAGAGGACAATGAGATGTTCTTGAAAGATTCATTAAGATGCAATTTAGAATAGTTTACTTTGCTTTGAATCTTTGAATGTAAATCATTTCATTAAGGTTTGTGTTGATACTAACTTTACACATTTCACACACAAACAAAATGTCGCCCACCGTGGGGCCTTTCCCTGTTTATTACACTAACATGCTTGAAAATTTGTGCTCATAGATTCGAACGTGAACCTCTTGGAGCCTCTTGGAAGCCTTTTGCCCCTATTTTGGGGCCTCTTGGAGCCTCTTACACCTGTTCTGGCGCCTTTGGTCTCTGTTCTAGTGAATTTTGCACCATTTTGGGCTGCTCTATCTCTATTTTGGCACCTTTGGTCTCTGTTTTGGTGCCTTTGGGGTCCCAAGTGGTGCCTTTGGGGTCCCAAGTGGTGCCTTTGGTCTTTGTTTTGGCACCTTTTTCATCATTTTGGAACACTCTATCTCTGTTTTGGCGCCTTTTGTCTTTGTTTTGGCACCTTTTGCAAAATCTGAAGGCTAATACTTTGTGTTGATTGATTTGCAGGTTTCCCAAAATTGCTTGTCAAAGACATTCTTATCAAACTACTCACATATTGCAGGGGGCTGGAAGTGATTTACTTGGTTTCCTTTTGGTTAAGATAAGAACATAGCTTAATTAAAGGGTTAACGAACATCATATTTCCTTTTGGTTAAGTTAGGAACATAGCTTAATTAAAGGATTAATGAACCCCATGTCTTTTGTGCATGATGGATGGTAGGCATATGCTTTCCCCTTAACTTGGTGACCAAAAAGCTAGACCCATTCACTTTTCGTGTGTGAGTGTGAGTGGAGTATATTGCATGTGTTCTCTCTTTATTCATATGGAATAAAGATTGATCGAACTATGGGTATACTTGCTTGCTTTTGTTTATCTTAGAGGGTCTGCCTTGTGGGAAAAAATACTCACCCAAGGGAACGACCCAACCAGTAACACACTAAAGCCAAGCACATTTTTAGCTGATATATAAATGTGGATACTAGAACAAAGGACAGTATTATGAGGATAGTCCCAACGAGAAGGGAAGCAATGTTCTCTTGCTGCATGGGTTATCCCCCACGAATTAAAAGTCCTTACTAAAACCCTTGTTGTAGTTTGGCCAAAACCTTTATTTATTCTTTGGTGCAACAACAATTGTTGCAAAGGCATCCACATTCTCGCAATTCTTAGTAGAGATGAAAAATGTGCCATGGGAGATTCATGGGTATTGGTGCTTGGATGCCCCAAGAAGTGAGTGTCATGGAGGGGAGCTAGTGGGGTCAATCATCTAGTCATCCGCTAAGAAAAAGTGTGGTTGGGGTAAAACCCACATGGAATCCAAAAGAATACAGTCTTTCACAACCTTAGGAGTGTACATTGCTTAATGTTTCTTTATCAAAGTGTTTTCAAAACAAACAAAACGTCACATATCAAAAGTGAAAACCCTGATTTAGAATTTTAACTCCACAAAAATTGAGAAACACCTACACCATTGCATAGCTTATGAAATTCTACCCCATTTAAAAAAAAAGCTCCAAAAAAGACCTCTATATAACCAAGATACGACCATTTTCAAGAAACTTTAAAAAAAAACCAAGTCTGAACCTATTTTGGTCCCTTTTGTCTCTATTTTGGCACCTTTGGGGTCCCAAATGGTGCCTTTTGCTAGTCCTATTTTTCATGTTTTGACATGTTTACTCTGAAATGACACCTTTTGTCTCTGTTTTGGCTCCTTTTGCAAAACACAAAATAGTGACCTAGGTTCATCTCTCGTCTGACAGTCAGTCTCCTTAGCAGTGTTCAACCATTCCTTAGGAAAAACAAGTCTAAACATGTGGTTTACCCAATGATTTCACAAAAAATTAAGATTGGAAAACCAAAGTCCAAACCTCTTAGTCCAAAAGAACATCAAAAACGTCTATCAACACTTCACAAATTTAGAGAGAGGTTGACCTTCAATTTCTACAAAAGAGCTTGCAAGAACAATCCCGAATTATACATCTTTTACTATTGTCAAAATACAAGACTTTTCCAAAGATTTGAGTACCTTGTTTAGGAAGAACATTTACCATCAGTTTCACAATTTTTTCAAAATTTTCTTAGGTCCAAGATCATTCCTTAGATACCTTAGAAGTCCAAACTTGTTAAAATTGACCTCTACAAGTGGAATTTTCCAACCTAAACCAATATCTAACATCACAAAGTACCAACATCATCAAATTTATCACATCTTTGATTATTAGGCCTAGTTTCATCATCAAGATTTATCATCCTCTCATCACAAAATGAAGCTACATAGTCAAATCAAACTTAGTCTCATTAGAATTTGTCATTCTATTTGACTTAGTTGTAATCCTTGGTACTTTTCCAAAACCTAGATCAAATTTTACTCTAAACTATAACACTTGTATGCCCGTTCAAACAAGGTTACAAAAACAAAAAATCAAGGAAAAAGGACTCAAAAATCAAAACATTGAAACCCCAACCATTAAAACTCCAACCATTGAAAATCCAAACACCGAAACTCAAAATAGTGAAACAAAAAATACCATGGCTGAAACAGATGAGGATCAATTGAATGCTTTAGCTCATCAAATAAAGAACCTTCAACAACAAATTTGGGATATGCAAAAGGAAACAACCATGAATGGTTATTTGTTGTCAGACATCTATTCTTATTCCTCTGACAGAAATCTGGACATGACACCTTCTCGACCAACAACTACATCATCCAAGTTCAATTTCTTTGATTTTTTGCAAAAAATCAATAAGCCCAAATCAAAGTCTTCAAACACAAAGGATATTGAAAAATCATACCATGTCATGCATCTATCTTCATCTCCCATAAGCCAAAATAAATCTCAGGATTCTTTCACCCAAGTTAACGATTCCATCCAACCACCTTCTTCTATCATACCTTCTATATCCAATGATTCATGTCAATCTCTCAATCCAAACCGTGTTGCCATAGACTCCTCTACACCTCAAGATCAAAAAATTCTTTCCACTTCATCCTATGATACCAAAATTCCACAAGTTCTTCTAATCTTTGACCAAGACCCCATCTCTCAAGAATTCTATGATGATCCCCTCCTTTCACTTTTCATCCACAATGATTCCTTTCCATCTCAAGAGAAAAGTATTCTTCCAAGTCCTCCTTCCACTCCATCTGATGAATCCATACCATCTCAATATTCCATTGCATCCCAGGAGCATGATAATTCTTCCATCGTATCTAATGATGTCCTACCATATGATGATCAAGATATACTTTCTAAAAAATCTCATGATTCCCTTCCTCATCAAGATCAAGATATGCTTCCATGCAAGGATACCCTTTCATTCCATGAGGATGTTTATCCTTCTCAAGATCAAGATATGTCTTTCATACCACTTCATGATGATTTCATATCTAGTAAAGAGCAAGCTACTCCATCTTCTACACCTCATACTCATTTTACAAGTCAAGATCAAAGTACCACATCATCCCCATGTCAAGATCATATCACACCTATACAAGCTATCCATGAACCCCACACCTACAAATTGGGATCCTCCACCTTTATCTGCTCCGGTTTATTTCCAACAACTATCCTTTCATCCATATCATATCCTCCCCAAAATGGACTTGCATCTTGTTTCACAAGCAACACATATCCCATTGGTAAACGAATGTGCCAAACTATGAACTACAAAGGAAAAGGATTAGGCCTTCATGAACAAGGTATCCTAGAACCTCTTTTTTCTCAAGAAAACCCATATTACCATGGCCTTGGTTATACACCTAAGTGTCCTAGTCCACCAAACCTTCCATCTATCCTAGGTCCTCATCCTAGTTCATCAAACCTTCCATCTATCCTAGGTCCATATCTTATTCCTCAAGAACAACAAAAGCACACATCCTTGATGCCCTTTCAAAATTCTACCTACACTCACTCATCCATAATACCTCCATACCATTCATCTCAATCCACCTCTCCTATTTCTATTGGAAGCAATTTGGGTGCCAAATGTCAAAAGCTTCCATATCAAAATCCACATGTGTCAAAGGATCAACATGTCTCCTCAAAGAGGCATGCAAAAATAAAATAAAATTTGATCCAAAATCAAAGGAAAAATAAAAAAGGCCACAAAGGCCCATCAAAGAAAAAAGGAAATTTTCAAAGACCACAAAGGTCCATAAATCAAAAGAAAATTTTAAAAGGCCACAAAGGCCCATCAAAGCAAAAGGAAAAATTCTGGTCCATAAAGCAAAAAGAAAAATCTTAAAGGCCAAAAAGGCCCATAGAGAAAAAATCAAAGTCAAAAGTCATGTGGATTCCTAAAAGTCTCATAGAAGCAATAAAATCTAAATTGACATCTGAATTTGCTAATCCAAAAGCTTCCTCCAATTTTCCATCTAAACACCTATCACCTTCCAAATCCATTTTTCCTCCATAACTACACCACCCTTCAAGGTGTGTGCCAATGTTGATCTTGCCATCCTTTTCATCTATCCATCAACAAGCCTTCCCACCTCCTATACATTAACCAACATTCATCCCCCATTTTTCTCCTGTAATCCAAACCTTTGGATAAGTCCATAGTTCTTCCATCATACCTTTGATAGGCCAACATGTGTGAGTTTAATCCCCATTGCCATAGTTTACTAAAGGGATATTTGGTCGTGAAACTTGATGCTTAAGTCCTTCTTCCATCTTCCTATCATGCATATATTATCCTCCACATTTCGCACCTTTGATCTCGACAAGGTTAAGGATCTTCTTGAACATCATATATCTTATCCTATATGCTCTATCCATATCTTCTATATCATATATTTCATCTTATCCATATTCCATCATTCTTACTAGATACATCCTTCTTCTCGTCCTTGGTCTTATGAGGAATAGGGGAAAAATACTTGGGCCTTGTGTCTGTATCTTATTTAGTTGATCTTGATCATCCAATTCATTATCATTATCCTCGCTTTCTTCCATTCCATATCTCCTATCTTTTCGAAATCCATGTCATCATGTCCCTTTGCAACCTTGAATCTTATCATGCAAATCATATTTGAGCCAAGCTGTAAAACGTTATCCAATCCTTATATCTTTTTCCAATCAATCATCAACAATCATCAATCTTATCGTACTTAGAGGAAATCAGTGATCCTAAGTACTCATCACCATCATGCCTTATGGAATCAATCATTCCTAGAATCCTAATCAATCAATCATTATCATTTTTCGACAAGAGATATGTTGCTTGTGTGACATGTTTTGCAGTGAATCTTTCATTTTGATCTATCATTTATCCATGGTTGTGTTATCTCTATTGTGGGGCATCTTGTTCTTTCAATAAGTCATATCATCTCATTCCATCTTAAATATCCTGGAAAAATACCAAAAACATCATAAAATATCCTAAAAAAATGGTTGCCTTGATGAAAACCTGGCAAACAGGCATCTCGGTAACAACAAAAAAATCAAAAAAGGGAAAAATACAAAAAAAAGTGAAAAATCAAAAAAGATCAAAAAAATCATGAAATCTAAAAAAAGTGCAATAAAAAAAAAGTAGTGAAAACCTGGCAACATCCACTCTTTGTGATAGGTTAGCTTTTCCATCTATTTGAGCATGTCGACTATTCTCTTTCACCATTCACTTTCGCCATCCATCTGCCTATCCTTTGAAAGCACCATGTCCATATTCTGGCATTGTGGTCGTGTCTCACCCTAGACTAGGGGAAAAATCCTGAACTCACTGGGGGCAAAAAACTTTGAGCTTGAACCAACAGACAAACAACAGGAAGACAAACACAACAAAAACAATGATTAAAATGCAACTCAATTTTGAACATCAATCACCATCATAAATGCATCAAGCATCCATATCATATCAAAATCCAAAAATAGGTCAAAAAGTTAGTTAAAAAAAGTAAAAAACAAAGTCATCTTGTCAAACTACGTTGTCTCTAAGCTTCAATGTAGGAAAGGCTAATCTTTGATCAACGCCTGAGACACCCTAGGTCAATTCCTTTAGCGGTCCCTTGTAATTAGTTGTTGTCTCTCGTCTATTCATATCTTGGTCCTGTAAATCAGTTAAGTCAGTCGAACTACGTGGTATCTGCGTATATAACGTAGTCAAGGATAATATTTGATTAGCCCCCAAGGCCCATAGGATAGGTCTTTAGGTTAGGTTCTTGGTCAAAATCTCAGAAAACACCTAAAAATTGGAAAATTGAAAAATCCCAAAAACATCAAAAAATCGAAAGGATGATTCTCTTCTGAATCATGGGTTTGTCACGTTAAACACAAATGTTCAATTGTTGTATTTTGATTTTTGTTATCATATCTCTGGAGCCCCTCGATGATGTACTGAACTAGAGGAGCCAAGAAGGAGTATGATTTTTTTTGTCTGCTATCTATGAGTTGATCATTATTACTATGCAAATTGTCGTGAGATGTGCGCTACAAAGTATCACTGATGACATTCTGAATTTGCATAGGAAAAGGATTAACTCTTGTCTGTTTATGCAAGCAATACTCAGGTCATCTTGGTTTAATCATACTTAGATGCTTGTGTTAACTTGCATTATCAAACATCATGGAAGTAGTACTCAGGTCATCATGGTCTAAAATATACCATTGATGCTTGTACTCACTTTCAACATTTTAAAGGCCCAATGATGATAAAAAGCATGAAAAATTGGCTGATATGAATGACAATTTTTGCATACGATATCTGCATGGTTAAAGTAGATTGCATCCATGTTAGTCTGCATTTGTATTTATGGAGTTTCCAAGCTGCAACAATGATGTTATCTCTCTTATCAATGGATTGAGTACACTTGACATTAAACAAAAACACATCATATAGTTGCATATCAATTGCATCATCATTTGCATACATTAGAAAACATTACAACATCATTCATGCATTCGTACATCATATCATAATATTTGCATTAGAAAATAGAAAAACAATTGCATTGCATCTCATTTGCATAATCAAAATCATTTCATATAGTGGTGTTAGGAAAGTGGTTCACTAAGCTTAAATGAGTGAGTCTCTTCAGATTTCCAAAAGAATTGGGGAAAATGTCAGGTTTTGTGAAGTTAAACTTAATCAATGATCAACTGATGACAACCTTCCCACAACTCTTGGAAGTTGGACAGATTCACTCATTTAAGCTTAAGACCCTAGAACATAATCAACTGCATAATCATTTACATCACATAATCATCATTCATCATTACAAAACATCGCACATCATTCACATCACATCCATGCATATTCAACATAATCATCACATGGGACATCTTACATCATTTGCATCATAAATAAATCATCACATAAGCATCATCATTGCATAATCATCATAATCATCATCATCATCATATAAACATCATAAACACACATAAATATGCATAATCGTGTGATCATTTCATCCATCACTCATTCATTACATCATTTATTTGCATTAGAAAAGAACAAAAATAGAAAAGGCATCACATTTCATTAACATTGTAGGATCCATCACATGCATCACATAGGCATAAATCCATAAAACACCCTAGAATCATAACACATCAGTTGCATCATCATTTGCATCCATAGCACATCATAACATCAAAATCATTATCAT
Source organism: Sequoia sempervirens (assembly GCA_007258455.2). NCBI lineage: Eukaryota > Viridiplantae > Streptophyta > Pinopsida > Cupressales > Cupressaceae > Sequoia > Sequoia sempervirens. The sequence continues at coordinate 64,821 of VDFB02125135.1, read as the reverse complement.
AACATAGAAATTAAATGCATCATATAAATTTGTCATCATCTCAAACACATAGATCATAATCACGCTGCATATCATATAACCTCAAAAATCATAATGTCAAAGTGTACGAGGATATCCAAAAGTATGACAAAATACATAAATATAAAAAATGGCACTGTATCGTACAATCTGAACACAAGAAGATACATCATCAATATCACAACAGTGTATACATCAAAATATGCTATGTCGAGCTCCCCCCAGATGGTGCTAGCATCACAGAACCAATACCTCCTCCACTTGACAAACCTGCACCAGGATCTCTCTTATCTCTAGACAATGGTTGAGTAACACCCATGCTAACAGTCCAAGATTGGGATCTGCCAGATTGAGACAGTACAAATCTCTCTCGCTGCTCAAAAGGAACCAGTTCATGATATTTACCCCTGTAAAACTGCAACTTCTGAGCAGTGTGTCGAATCTCTCTAAGGAACTCTGTTGTACCCATAGACGCTATAGCCTACTGTAATCTCTTGGTAATGCCCTCAACCTACTCTGCCTGATGTCTGAAGGCATCCCTCTCTGCAGTAAGTATGAAAACCTGTTCATGTACCTGTTGTATCTACTACCTATCTACACCTCTCTCAACCATCAGTATCTGAATCTATGCCCGAGCCTGCACTAACTCATCCTGAAGTGTCTCAAACTGTGCCCAAGCATGCACTCTCACCTTGAAAAGTCTAAACCTGTGCTTGTAATGCCTCTATCTGTGCCTGCTGCTGATGAGAGGGGACTCCAATCCGAATCCTAGGAGTCACTGACTAAGGTATGATAATACTCCTCCCACATCTTGTTGATGGTGTTTTTTGCACAACAACAACTCAGACAGAATACAATATCCTATCTCTCTTGAAGGATAATCTTCAACAATAAATTGCTGAAAATCACCCCAAGGTTTCTCGGGCGTCAGGTCATGACAATGCATAAACAACTCAGATAATATGTGAAAATGTTGGTAATCACAAGGGGCCTTACAAATAAACAATGCTGGAAGTGAATTTTCATCAGATGCAACGATATGGTGATGCTTTTAATCCTAAAACTGGCCCAAATTTAAAATAAACAGCAAAAGAAATAAGGGTTTAGAGAGATTCTATTCGATTCTAACTCCTAAGATCAATCACAATAATGATGAAAGCTGCAAATGGACAGATCCCCAATAAAACCGATCTCTGCTTGATCAAGGACAAACCTGCAACTACACAGAAATGGTGCGATCTTCTGGGGAAATATGAAGATTTTCAGACTTTGAACATTCATTCACATACCCAACTGCTGGTGTAATGTAAACAAGCATTTACAATTGAACTTAGCACATAAGTGAGGCCCAGACTAACTTTACACAACAATCTACAATCAACAAATTGCTAAAAGTATGGACCGAAAATCGATCAACATCATTAACATTTCACCATCATTGTAAAAGAGCTAAAATCTAACATCTAACATCTAATATCTGAGGATCAAGAACAAGAAACCATAAAAACTGTTGAAAATAAATACAAACTTGCCAAATCAACAATCCAATTGCATTAATTCTCCAGCATTACATAACAATTTCAAGTCTCTCATCTCCTACAACTAATTCTGAAAACTACTTGCCAATTCTGGCCTTCTAACTTAGCAAAATTTTGGCCTAGTCAAACTCCTGAAAATCTCCCCTTACAAATGAGGCACAAATGCCATTTATAGAAAACCCCAAACATGTCGGCCTAATTAGATTTTACAATAATAACGGGCCCCAAAACAGGTCGGCCAGGAGAATTTCAAAATAGGACAAGGTTTGCATTAAATGCATGAATATTGTCCATGTCGGCCCATGATCTCCAGCAGGATCAGATTCACGTGTCTTCCAGAAAGTCCTCCAGCTGTAGGCAGTTTTGGCATGGATTCTTAGGCAGGTCCCACTTTGAAAATTTAAATTGAACATTTCCAGATTTCCCTCTTTGGCACGAATCCATATGCAAGTCCCCCTTTTAATATTTGTTTAGTCCTGAAAAACAGATATCATCATTAATAACCCACATGTTCAAATTAAATTTGAATAAAATTTTGACCTTCTCTAAAAACTTACATTTTTATAAGGAAACTTTCCATTTTCGAATTTTTTCCATTTTTTCCATTTTGTTTTCAATTTTTTTTATCTCAATAAATTTTCATTTTCGGATCATTTTTTTAAAAAATCCACTTTTGGAAAAATAATCATTTTCGGAAAAATTTCCATTTCGGGAAACCAGACCAAGGGGAAAATCCGGGAAAATCCAGGTCAGGCGGATCCCAGACCAGAATCTGGAAAAATCTAGCCGGACATGATTTTACAAAATAAGGCAAAAATTTCAACAATAGATCATCAAAATGAACCAAGAATGCATGTAACATCGTGTAATATATCAAATTAAGCATGGGATGTTGAACATTTATCATCAAATTCATCAATTTAATCCAATATTTCAATTCGCACAAAGCTTGGCAGAAAATCCAGAAAAATCTGGGTGGACCGGATTTCCGCGGATGGCATAAAATTCTGGACTTTGGCACATACCCAGAAAACTGAAGAAATCCAGGAAAATCTGGGTTGGGTGGAAATTCCCAAACGCAGGCAAAAACCCGGACTTCGCTCAAATCCAGAATTTTCATGGAAATCGAGAAAATTTGGACGGACCGGAAAATCCCGAACTGGACTAAAAACCCAGATTTTTGCACAGAGCCGAACTTTGAGCAGAATCCGGGAAAATCCGGACGGACCGGAAAATCCCAGATTGGGGTAAAAACCCGGATTTTGCTCAGAACTTAGTTTTTTCAAAGGGAAACCTGGGGAACTCACTTGGGCAAGCAAGATGAACATCTAAGGACCTTCAAAGGCAACCAAATCAATAAAATTAAGGGGCCAAAAGACACCAAAATCCAGAGCAAAAAGAGGGTCCCCGCTTTCAGTGGGGCGTGTGTGCAAAACTGCACAACACGTCTAGGAACTGCAAAATCTAGAAAGGGACTGCCAACTGCACCCGATGGCCCTACACCCAAACCACCACCACCATCAACACCCTCGTCATCCCCTCCATCCCCAAAATAACTCTCTACCTCCTCTTCATCCCCCCTTTATCTCGGTGTCTTGTCATTATCATCAACTGTGGAACTGGCTCATCAAGACTAGATAACCTCAGAAAAGGATGTGTGTAGAAATACTCAAAATAATCCTTTGTAATCCCTGCATCTATCACCTGTGGAAGATAATCCCATACACATGGCACCAATGTATAATACTCGGTACAAGCAACATCATAAGATACGCAAGGGCCCCACTCCATCTCATCATGTCGTCACTATGCATAATGAGCAACCCCCTGGGGCATCGCCTGAACTCATCCAAACTGCCAACAAACCCGCAGATACAAATATCTCTCAAGCACATAACATGTCCGTCCAATCAAGTATCGCGAAAACATGTATGGCATCTCCACTTGATCCTTTGGCCACATCTCACAATCCAAGTACGAGTGCCATGTCATAGTCTCCAAGTCATCTAGGGCACGTCTCTAATAAGCTAATTTTCCCAGCTTATGTTGAACATATGGACCATTGTAACTAAACACATAGGGTCTACCTGTTGATCACTATCTATCTCCCAATGGTCGAGTGATCACTATATGCTCTGATGCCCATGTTCGTAATAACGTAATCCTAGAATAGAGGCTCGTCGCCCCACAATACACAACCTAGTGCAAATCATGATACAAATGGGCTAACACACATGAATCACATGCATATCTAGTCCCCTCCAATGCCATATGCTCTAACACTCAACCCCAACCCATTGAAAATCCTTTTGACCTACAGTTAGGACAAAGGAATCTACCAAAAAATCTAGAAAGAACACACTGTAGAGGATCATATCTATTGACCATCTCCTGCCAGGGGACCCAGTGGCCTGAAACATGATCATCTCAGAAAATTCTACACAAGGAATTAGTCCCATCCTGATCTACTCTGTCATATCTAGCCCATCACTAGAATCCGTAGAATACGATAAACATCCTCCAGAGTAACTGCCATCTCCCCAATAGCTAGATGAAAGGTATTGTGGTCACTATGCTACCTCTCTGCTAGAGCAGTCAACAAATCCCTATTAATCCTATACAGGGGTATGTCTATCAAGGATGTCAACCCACAACAGGCAATAATATGTAAATTTTCCTGGGTCAACTGACGCACCATCCCTCACGTCTTTTGGAAACGCTCCTGAGACTGGAGCACATCAAAGTCCTCCTAATCATATTAGGGAAAAAAATCAACATCACATCAATCAATCTATCAAATTTTTCCCTAACACAATGTTCATCATGTTCATCAGTCAATCAAATCATGTTCAATCAAGATCAATAGTCAATCAAATCATGTTCAATCAAGATCATCAGTCAATCAAATCATGTTCAATCAAGATCATCAGTAAATAAAATCAGGTTCAATCAAGACCATCAAATCAATCAATCAAAACGATAAATCATTAGTCCTATCATCGATCCTCACCTATCATGAGGTCAACCAAGCATCACTCCTATCATCAATCATCACCTATCATGAGGTCGAAACATCATCGAGTTATCCTACCATCGATCCTCACCTATCATGAGGTCGATACATTAGTGAATCCTATCATTGATCCTCCCCTACCATGAGGTCAAAACATCATCAAGTTATCCTACCATTGATCCTCACCTATCATCGATCCTCACCTATCATGAGGTCGATGCATCATCAGTCCTATCATCGATCCTCACCTATCATGAGGTCGAAACATCATCAAGTTATCCTACCATCGATCCTCACCTATCATGAGGTCAATACATCATCAATCCTATCATCGATCCTCACCTATCATGAGGTCGATACATCAGTGAATCCTACCATCGCTCCTCACCTATCATGAGGTCGATGCATCATCAATCCTACCATCGATCCTCACCTATCATGAGGTTGAAACATCATCAAGGCATCCTATCATTTGAATCTCACCTATCATGAGATCAAATCATCAACCAAACATCAAATCAAGCAATGAACATCACATAATCGGACTAAGATCAATCAAAAGCATCACTAAATAGAACAATGCAATGACTAACGTGATTCATGAACATTATACAAGCCTCAACAAACATCAACAAGGCAATGTTTGACATAACCAAAATGACTTTAATCAATCAAACTTCATCGGATAGGAAAAATAACAAGGCTTATCATCTGGAATCATTCAAGGGAAAAACCCTCAAGCTTGCAAAAGGTGCCATTTAGGACCCCAAAGGCACCAAAATAGAAGCAAAAGGCACCATTTGGGACCCCAAAGGCGCCATTTAAGGGTTAGAAGGAATCACAACATGAGGTCAAGCTTACAAAAGGCACCATTTGGGACTCCAAAGGCACCAAAATAGAAGCAAAAGGCACCATTTGGGACCCCAAAGGTGCCATAACAGAAGCAAGAGGTGCCAAAACTCCCAAAAATGACTTCAAAACAACAAAAATACCCACCAAAAGTGCAAAATGACTTCAAATGGCCTACAACACCTATATACCAAATTCAAAACATCAATAAAAAGGTGGGAAAATGATTAAAGGAGGTTTCTCGTAATGTGTACCATAGGTCCAATGGCAGCAAGGTGACCGTGGCGGTGAAGACGCTCGAAACGATGCCTGTGAGAAGGGATCTCCATCTTCCTCTAGCTCTCCACTCTCCAAATTCTCCAAACTCACACTGTGCAAATGAATTCACTTCTCCCACTTTTTACCCTTTTAAAGGACAATGGAGGGAATTATGGTGGGATTTATTATCACAAATGGGACTTAACTAATCAAAATTGTTGAAGGAGTGAGTGTAGAATCAAATTTCAAGAGATAAATCATATTTGACATCAAAGCATCAATGGTTTAATGTTGTATCATCATCACATCATTGCCACATTATCATCACATCATTGCAAAATCATCCAATCATCGACAAAACATCAAAAATTCCACATTTTACCGATTTATCTCTCAAGGGGGCATATATTTGGCAGTACTTGAAAATCAATGTCTAGAACATCGTTTGGGGCATCGAAAGATTTTCTGAGCATCACTATCAAATTTTTCTTTGAAGCAATGTGTAAACACATTACTTCAAAGAGGGGAAAAATGTATACACCTAAAAATGGTCATCACCTTTGATTAATTAAATACTAGCTATTTGATTAATATTCCAACTACATATAAATAAGTGCTCAATTTATTTATATTGTTCATTTTCTAAATTCTCCAAGTACAAAACAAATTATTCTAAATTAATTAAATAAACAAGGTTCTCTAAACTTTTTTTATTTAATTAATCTTCACTAAGTCCAATTAGGAATTAGAGCACATTTCTACAACTTTTTGTGTGCCACCTCATCAAGGTCACATGAAAATAAATAACTCTAATTTTTAATTAGAATTATCTTCAACTCATTTCAAAAAGCACATGACTCATTTCCTCCCACACTTCCACTAATTTTGGAGCACATGACTTATTATTCCCACACTTCCACCCATGTTTGGAGCACATGATTTATTCCTCCCACACTTCCGCCAATTTTGGAAGCACATGGTCTTCTCTTCACACACTTGAATCTTCCATCCAAATGGCATGTTTCCCATTGGTCAAGAGATTCTTCCATCCAAATGGCATGTTTTCTTTGGTCAAGGTGACAACATCTTGATTCTCTTCATCTTCACCATCCATTCTTCTTATTCAATTTGGACCGTTCATTATTGCCACCTCACTATATGATTGGAAAAGGCTATAAATACAACCCTTGGGCCTTGTATTTGATATCCACATTTGAAGTAAAGTTATCACATGCAGGTTTATCATTGGAGCTTGGAGCATTCTTGGAGTCTTATAGCTAGTTTTTATATGATATTTTGCATCATATTTAGATCTTAGATTAACATATTGCATCATAGTTGCATTTTATCATCCATCTTGCATCATAGTTGCATTTTAGATTAGTTCATTTTATGTTTGAATTTGAGCATATGTAGTATCATGCATAGGTCATACTAGATCACTACCGTAGTATCCACCACCATTTGTATATTTATCATCAACATCATCCTTCACTCATCATAGCATTCATCATCATTGTTTGCACATAGTTTCATGTAGGCATATAGTTGGTTTGCATGTTGAATGTTATCTTGTTTCCTATGTAGTCATTTTAACAACCTTTGTGCTCATAGAAATTTGAGGGCCAAACAATTTGATAAATCCTTAGGAATAGAGGACAATGAGACGTTCTTGAAAGATTCGTTAAGATGCAATTTAGAATAGTTTACTTTGCTTTGAATCTTTGAATATAAATTGTTCCATCAAGGTTTGTGTTGATACTAACTTTGCACATTTCACACACACACAATATCTAAATACCTATTTCAGTATTCCATTCTTTTATCAAACATATCAAAATCATGATTGCATTTATCATCCTATTTACCCATGAAGGTAAAAGTAACTTAGTAACAACAAGACGGGGTGTGGCAATTGTGGACTCTCAGAGTCATGTTGTGCTATCCTGGTGCCTATGAGCCATCCAAACAAAGTGGGAGAAGATTTACTACCCCTTACCTTCTACATAATTCCAATTGGTAACTAGGATAGGTATATTTTCTATATTCACAACTCCCATTTCCCCAACATAGCAAGCAAGCCCTAGGGATTCTTAAAGTCATTTGTTTGGTTATATGGTCTGGATCCCATAGCCACCACTACCAACTTGGAATCAATTGTGTCATTTTGGGCTGCTCTGGTGGATCATATTGATCCTATTATGTAGTATATTTTGTATAAATCTTTTTTAATTATCGGCTCGTACTTCACCATAGTGGGATGCAGAACCAAACTACATTTTTTTTTATAAATGCAGGACCATATTTGAGATCCCAAGATCCAAACCATGGTTGGAAAGCCTCGTGGGTGTGGTTTGAGATTTGAGAATATGGTTTGTATCCCATTGCCACCACTACCAACTTGGAATCAATTGTGTCTAATGTAAAATGACATGTACCATTTATACAAAATAAGAGCTTGCATGCTCTACTCATCTTTAAAAAGCTATGTAATAATGTAACATTGTAATTCAGTTGTAATAAAATAATTGGCCATGTTATTCTTCATTATTCATTTATAGTAAAGAATTATTTTGTGTTAAGTGTCCATTCAAATTATACAAGTAATTAGTAATAGCATTAATATTTCAAGCAATAGCACTTGCACATAAAATTTAAAATTTAAAGGAGGTTCAACGATTACACTAATAGAAAACTCTATGTATGTTAATATATTAAAGAGTTTGTGTTTGTGCATGCATAGGCTACAAGTTGAAAGTTCTAGCTGCATGTGGTTGGATTAAACAATTAATAATCAATAAATTATAATGGAATGAAATACACTTAGAAAAATCTAGATTTTTCCTTCGAGAAATTAAGTGTTATCTATTTATGAAATATTTGTGTGCAGATTTAAAACATAAAGCAATACAAATGAAAAACAAAAGTTGCAATCAAATTGACAAAAAACACTAAAAATGGAAATAGAATGTTGTCAAATCAATATTTATCTCTTTTATGTGATAAGTGAGATTTTGGAGGCTTTAGCCTTTTACCTAGTGCTCACTTAAGAAGAAGATTCCACATGTGCTTAATTAAATGGCTTAAATGAGCCCACACTTTATAGTTCTGTGAGTTTGCAAATAGTTTTATAAAGGTTAAATTAATTGTTGTAGAACCACGTAAAGGGGACAGGTGTCAATCAATGTCTTACTTTTAAAGGGATTCCATGAGTCCGCAGGATGCTTCAAGTAGATCTATATGTGACTCATGGAACCGTGGAATGGACACATGGACTCATCTCAATGTCTCCAATGAGTTTTCTATCGAAGGAAAATCTCTTGAGGATTGTGTATCTCTAAAATTCCCTTGTATATAATGCAACAGAGTAGTTGTTTTGTGAGATCTCCTCATCAAAAATATAATCAATAGTGCCAAGGAGGAGATGACGATATAACCTCAAAACCAACATTTCTCACAAACCTTATCATTGTGTTCCACATTATCATCATTAGCTTTTGTATTGTGTACCTTAAATATTGTGTGAATGACTTGGAAATGGATCTATATAAATTGACATTTATTATTAGGAAGTGCAATCAAATAAATTATATTATCATTAACCCCTTTAAAATAATATTGTATTGTATCTAATGACATCTTGTACCTTATGCTTAAATTTAAACCAAGCTTATGTGTACTTCCCCTTAACTCTATGATAGTTACAAAATGCTTGAGCATTATATAATCTAGGAAGTGGTTCAATCGTATCCAATGGGAAAATGGGAGGAACAATTTAATTAGATTATCACTCAAAAAAATTTGAAGCACATCATTCATGGTTTTGAAGCTTAGTAAATTTATTAGGAGCATTTGGTTTGAAAAAATGGAAAATAAGAAGTATCAACAATTTGATTTACACTTCTTTCATTTTATTACCCTTTAAAATTGTTTATCTTTTGATACTTTGAAGACTTAGAATAATTTTGACTTGGAGATCCATATTTAAAGGCATTATGTGTAAGAAACTTGGATTCCACTTTCTGTACACAATTCCAAAAAAGAAGCAAAACTATTTAAATACACATTATCCTAAATTGGTGTAGTCAAATCCTTAATAAATATATATTCTAGATTCATGTAAAGGATAATTAATTTACAACAAAAAACTAAAATTGAATAACATAATCACTAATGTGTTTATTATATTCTTGGGCACATTTAAATAAATATGTAATTACTAATATAAGCCCAATATTAACATTGAATTGGTTTAGAAACACATTGGGGAGATCGTCTAATTAATGAATAAACCCCCAAGGAAATGAAAAGAACCACTCAATAGCAAAATATTACCCTCATAAAGAAAGTATAATATGTTGTTGTAGAAGATTTAAGATGTGTATTAGGGTCGTATTTTTCATCATATATTTAAAACTAAGGTGTCACATAACCAATAGGAAATGAACATGTCACAATATCATAAGATAGACGTGAATTTCTATCATCCATGAACTCATCACTATAATTATAAGATGTGTATTAGGGTCATATTTTTCATCAGATATTTAAAACTAAGGTGCAACATAACCCATAGGAAATGAACATGTCACAATATCATAAGATAGACATGAAGTTCTAGCATCCCTGAACTCATCACTATAATTAGGCTTTCCATCCATTATCTTTTCTACTCAATCTATTTTGTGAAATATTTCATCTAGGTTAGAGGATAATATATTGATAAAGTATAAACCACTATGAGGGGTGTGGTTTTATCTAGGGAAGGTGAGAGGTGTAGTGCCCCTCTCGTTTTTTGCTTGTAGTTATGGGATTGGTGTTTTAGCTTCACTGTTTCCTCATGATTTTTGTGGTGATTGTATTATGGCTTTGAACTGTGTGTATGAACCACCACATATTCGAGATGAGGTTCCTCAACATGTTGGTTGTTGTCATTTTGTACATTTATATGCTTTGTTTATCATTATAGTTCATCCAGATTAGAGGATAATATATTGATAAAGTATAAACCACTATGAGGGGTGTGGTTGTATGTAGGGAAGGTGAGAGGTGTAGTGCCCCTCATTTGTTGCTTGTAGTTATGGGATTGGTGTTTTAGCTTCACCATTTCCTTGTGATTTTTTTGGTGATTGTATTATGGCTTTGAATTGTGTGTATGAACTACCACATGTTCGAGATGAGGTTCCTCAACATGTTGGTTGTTGTCATTTTGTACATTTATATGCTTCATTTGTCATTATGCTTCAATTTAGTGATGTGCATTATATATGTTTTTGATAAAGTAAGAAAAATTTACAAGGTGTTGTACCATTCACATAGATCCACAAGGGCCAATAAAGTTCAAGTCCATAAAGCATCAAAAAACAAAAAGCCAAAAAACACACACAATGGACCAACATCACATGAACGAACAATGGACCAGCAACAGACTATCTAGTATCTTCCCAGTTCTTTGACAGAAGATGGAAAAAATCATTTCCCACCCATTCCTGATGGTCTTCAGTCCTTTTCATGTCCATTTCATCCTTCATCACTGCCAATAGGGTACCCGTGACAAAGTGAACCAGCTTGATCGTGAAGTGGGTCAAGTAACTAATTTTTTTGTCCAATTTTTCCATTATTTCTTTCAACACACTGAGCTCCTCCTCACCAACAATAGTGTTTCCGTGAACAACCTATTCCACAACCAGAGGTTCCGAAGAATGAGAGGCAAAGCCCTCATTTTGAACTTTTCCCAAATCTGGGATGGAGCCAGGACCTCTCGCAAGCTCCTCCTCCTCACCATCTGACACCTCCTCATCCCTGCTATCTTTGTTGTCTGAAAGCTCCTCTTCTGTATCTAGATATTTAACCTGCACCTTATTTCTATTCTTGGCCAGCCTACCCAAGCGTCTAATGATGGCATCACAACCAATAACCACCATCTCCGCAACCACCGTATCCCCCATAGAGTCCTTGGTCACCACATTTTTTCCTTTGCTCGGAGGCTCCTTTAGGATTTTACCTTCCTCCTTGCCTTTCCTCTTCAAGGCGGGCTTGTTGGGAGTCTTGGCGGGGGTAGACTTGAGATCACATAGACTAGACACCACACTAGTCTAGGTCGCTCCCTCGTTACCTTTGAGTTTCTTTGCAGCGGGTTTGGGTTTCAGCTAGTTAGCAGGGGCCGGGTGATTTTTCCTAGTAGGCCCTTTAGATTTGGCCAGGGATAAGTTGGTTGTAGAGGGAAGCTCAATATCTTCAATGCAAACAACTGAGATGGGTTTAGGTAGACACAAAGCAAGGTGGAAATGGTAGAGCCTCAAGATGAGGCCCTGGTGAAGAGGCAAGGGCGTAGAGTCATTGGGATTTAGAGCAGCAACCTCCACACATTTCTCAACAAAATTTTCAAGATCCATAAGCAGGAAAAAAGGAAAGCTTAATAAAGCTTTATGCCTAAGGTGATTCAATAGAGGGAAATGGTAGAAGTAATAGGTCTTGTACCTACCTTCCAGCGTCACATATTTCATCAAGGCAAGAAAAACTAGGTTCCAAGGTGGAGGGAGGGCCTCGCGGTCAAAACCCGACTGGTTGCGCACCAACGCTTCATTCCCCACAAAGAACTTGTTCATACTTTCATTGTCCCTAGTTTTGGTGTGTTTCAGATGCTTCATACTAGTGCACTAGAGACCTGTCACCTACGCAATCACTTCTTCATCCATCGTAAAGGAAATTCCACCCATAGTCACAAGACAATCTTTCCATGAGTTAACAAACTGAGCGGACAGATTAGGGTCATGACCCACAAGTCTCTCCATTAGAGGAGCAAGACCACCCTCGACACAAATGTGCCAAACAAGCGGATCCTTGCAAAATCTACTGCAGTTATCTAGCTCCGTCCGCACCCTATCACCTCCCATAATGCCACTCTGCACATTGGATATCCAGGAACTCTAAGAGAAAAAAAGGTTAGAGAAAATAGAAAGGTGAAAAATCATTTGCACACTAAGGATTTTAGGCCAAAGACAACAGTTTTTTATTATCAAGGCTAAGGATAGATCACACGTATGAGCCAGTAAATTCCTAAAAGAAATATTAGCGGAATCATAAATGAGGATCTCCACATACAATTGGCTAAGTAGGATGTGAAAGGAAAGGAAGGTTTTCCTTCCACGTGGACAAGGCACAAAAATCTAGGCAAGATGGCCACGGGGCCGAAATTAGAAACATCTAAAGGGTTAGAGTGATCTTGAGTATTGATGATTCAAGAAATGATTTATATGATAGATCTATGGATTTTATTTTATGATTTATACTATTGAACCTTTTTGGGTGATTATGTTGTGCTTCAGCTATATATACATTGAGCAGGTACCCTTGATGTGTGTTGAATGGTTATAGGTATAGGGCTATTTCTCCACCTAGCTACATAGGTTTGAGTTATTCTCTGACAATGGTTAATTCAGAGATGTCACATTGGGCCTCCCTATCTATTCCCTGATCGTACTCGAATTAAGTATGGTATGTGTCATGTTTGACTCTATGTGATCTCAAATCTAAGTTAGGAATTATTCTAGAATTCCTATGTATCATGAATGACCAGTAAATGTCTAATTTAACTAATGTTTTAAAATTTGTATTTTCCATAAATGAAATGTTTAGAATTTAAATGATTTGTATAGTGATTATCAAAATATTTGTGTTTTGGAAAAAATACGGGAAAATAAAAATATAAGTTAGTATTTAGTTTAATTGAGGAGATTTCATTGGGGTTGGGTTATGTTTATGCTTAATTTAATTGTATGGATTTAAATTATTTCAAAATAAATTGAATGTTTGTTTTATTTATATTTGGAAAAAATTGAAAATAAATTAAATCAAAATAGAGAAATGGGAAAAATGGGAAAAGGATAAATAGGCAAAAAAGGACATTATTTTTGTTATTATGTTTTTTGAAGCAAATGGGTGTGCAAAAAACCCTCTCTCCTTTGAATTCTTTTGTTGGTGATTGGGAATGCATTTTTGGGTGGATTTGAGTGAGAATTGAAGCAGTGGAATAGGAATTGGGAAGGGAATGTGCTTTTGATTGAATTCATGCTTTTTTTTGTGTTGTGAGTACTCTTCAATTGTTTATTTTATAAAATTTGAGCTAAATTCTTCATTTATCCTCCATTGTTCATCATTTTTTATTTCAAATGGCTTGTAGGTAATTAGTGGAGTATTAAACACTCCCAATGCTCTTTCAAATTCAAAATTAGAGTAAATTTAATTTAATTTTGAAAACTCCATTTTGTGCCCTTATTTTGGAATTTTTTTTCCTAAAATCATATAAATGTGAATTTGACCTTAAAAGTGTGTTGTTGGGAATATTTAGAGCTAAAGGGTACTTTTAAATTTTTGAAATTGGAAAAATAAATTTGGAAGAAATTTTAATGGGGTTTTGGGAAATTTTCCTATTTTTTAGTGTATTGGAAATTGAAAAAGATTAAATGTTTTATATGAAATATGATGAATTTGAATGTTTGAACGAAAGTGTACTTGGTGAATTATTGAAATAGTTCTTGTGGAAACATGTTAAAAGTTTTTCATGAAAATGATTTTTTTTGCATTGTTTTCCATGCCACATTCATTGGAGGATGTGATGAGCTTAGGGTGTAGGTATTAGAGAGGGTTATGGGAGTGGCTCCTAGCATGAACCTGATGCAAAGTGGCGTGTAGGTAATTACAGTGTGGAGAGTTTGGTTAAGTGAAAACTAATGAAACATGGGTAATTAATTAACCAAGATAATGGATATCCCTCTCATGCCTTAAGTGCTCGTATAGGCTAAGGATAATTGAGGATGACAAATCACTTAGGGAGCATGAGACTTGTAAGATCAAGTGTAACCCTCATTTGTATGAGAGGATACTCGATTCTGGGCTAAGCCCCACATGAGTGTCCACAATGACACTCCCTCTCTTGCTCTTTAATATCTAACCCTAGTGTAGTTGAGTAGCACCTGAAAGATGGTCATTTCCTTGGATGTGTATGTTGTTGGTTATGCCATTGGTGAGTTTTCCAATGAGGATTATTGTGTTATTTCATTGGTGAGTTTTCCTAATGAGGATTCTTGCGTTATTCCATTGGCGAGTTTTCCTAATGAGGCTTATGTGATGTGAAATTGTTGACTTTGCCCAATATGGAAATGTGATATACCATTTGATCCATCTTGTGATTTTAGATGATTTTTTTATATGATGTGTATGTTGAGCGTATGTGTTGTGTATGACGTGTATAAACCATCTCCCAATGTTTTTGGTGTTAGTATTGTGATTGTGTCCCATGTGAGTATCTCCCAACATGGTGAGAGTGGATCTTTTGATTCCATGAGGTCAGGTGGTGTGGAAACCACCGTTGGGGATCGAAGGTTTATGGATCGACATGCATCATGGTACCTTGTTCAAATAAGTTTATTTTATGCAATTAGTTACTTTCCTTTATTCAAAATTTAATAATGTTGTAATTGGACCTCTCATTAAGAAGGAATGTAATATCTGATCATGGAAAAGAGCATTAGATTAGGTACACGTCTCGATATTGGAACTGAGCATGATTGTATTATGGTTTTCATAATTATACTATGCAAATGTTTTTTTATGTTTAAAATGAATTTAAATATTTTCTTTCCTAGTTGGGTATTCAAGTACTACACTTAGGCAGCCCCATTTCACCTAGAACTAACCTAGAGTGCCCAAAAATTGACCAAGTTTACTTGGGAGGCCTTCATCTTAATGGGGTAGCCTGGTCATCAGTGGGGTAGCTTGGTTTTGTAGGTTTAAAAGTAAAATTTTTGGTTAGCTCTATTAAGGTGACCTTGTCATGTGCTTGGGAAACCTCATTCCTCATACAAAAAATAGAATGTTAACCCTATATATCATAGCTAGCCAATGGTTTTCCTAGCCCAATTCCACTAAGGAATAATTTGTATAACTCCTATCTTTTCCTATTCCAACTATTTTCGTCAGCTAGACCTTCAAAACCTAGTCAAAGTATATTTCTTTTAGAACTTAAGCATTCTTCTTTGTTTGAGAGCCTCCTATGGGAAAACCATGTAAACAAAAGTTGTTCCTCATGGTCTTGGGAGTCTAGTGGTATACTGAGCTAGTCCTTATGTGTTGTCATTGAGGAATTTTGGTATCTCTTGCATCTTTTTGTGTGCCTTCTTTCGAAGTTGCATGGTTGCCAAATCTAGGGTTTGAAAGATTGTGCACCTAGTCTTGTGAAGACTTGGGAAGGTTTTAATCCTTCATGGTTGGCCTTGTTTGTGTCCTCAACATTCTTCATAGGTCATGGGGTTTTGTGGAGTAGTATTCTTCCACTTTTGTGATGTCACATTGTAATGGTACATCTTGGGAAGTGTGTCTATTTACAAGTGACTCATCGTCATTACAATGAGTGGATATTTTGTGCCTCTTGGTTAGGAAACCTCTCGTAAAGGTTTTCCCTTGTCTTAAAGTTTCTTAGTGTGGATTGGAGGTTTATTATTTCCTCATCCTATCCTTGTGTAGTGTCGCAAGAGAACGCGGACATGGTTTAGTAACTAATTGCCATGTAGGTGTTTGTAGGAGCACTGATTTTCAACACTCCTACACAAAAGGCAGTTTTTTTCCCTAATGCTTTGAAATCACTTTGCTTGCACTCCAAACTTCGTTTCTTTTCTCACGCTCCATTTTTCATGCAAAATAGCTCGTTCACACTTGCTCTAAATTTCCTCACGCTTCCCAATGCTTCATTTTCTTCTAACATTTGTTGATTCACCATTCTTGCAGTTTCTCTCAAGATCTCATCAAGTGACACCAAAGGTGATATCTCTTGATCCTGTTGTTTCTAGATGACAACAAAGAAGCCTCTGTCTTCTTCTAAGAAAGAGGGAAAAATGAAATACAAATACCAGGTTGTCTTTCTACCTACCGTGGTGATCTCAAAGGTGGACAAAATCAAGGACACCAAAGTTAGTCATTAGGACCTTGAGGATTTTGTAAAAAGAACTGAGCAAAATACCTTGGAAGATAGCTTGAGAGGCATCTTCCATAACAATTTGCACCTGGTGTCGACATTCCTGACTTTTGCTCATAATACGAAGTTTGTTCTCTAGGTTGCATCTCACTTCATTAGAGATAGTAAAAGTGTAATAGAATCCTTAGGGCAAGTCATGATGAGACTGGATCCTAAATTATTTGACATTGTTTTCCGAGTTCCCCACATGGAACAATACACAAATATTTCAATGCAACAGACACAAAAAGTTTATGATCAAGATCCAACTAACTCTAAAAATTTGATTAACATGCAATGGTTGAAAACACGTAGGCCTATTATCTCAAGATGGCCAAAGGGGCTTCCTCGAAGTGACTTTAAAGAGGATGTCAGGGATATGATTACTCTCTTAAGCAGGGTTAAAGGATTTCCTGAGTCATCTCATTTTCAGGAGTGGATGTATGAATACATTCGGATCATCAAGAGAAAGAAAGCTCATATTGATTAGGGAACCCAAATCAGTGATGAAATTCATGAGCAGTTGATAAATGTTCCAACAACTCTCAAGTTATACATGACTTCTTATTTGGTGTATGTTGTTGTTGTGATGAGACAATTTCTAGGGCTATCTACAAAGGGAAACAAACATTTTGTACCCATGTATGAATATTTTTATCAGTTGAAACTAAAAGAAAGTCTTCATCATTTTAGGAGGGTCATAGATGCCTTCTTTGCATCCCTGTTGTTCAGTTTTGATCCAAATCTCGAAAAGAAGAGAGTATTGAATGAGGCATAAAAAGTGGTGAGTAAGGTTGGTTGTATCTTTTTGCAATTTCCAACTTTCACTTATATGAGGGTAGGTTGCTATACTAGGTGCCCTTACATGTTGCCTAGATATCCCTCAAATAAGTGGATACTCATGGATATGTGTAGACAACTGATATCAGTTCACAAGGAACGTATGAGAATTCACAAACCAGGTTTCATGTTCCCACTGACAATTGGAAGGTATATTGTTCACAGTGTACAAAAGGAAAAGTCAGTCTGTGTAGAGATGCAGATCGTAACTATCAGAACATACAAATATAGATTTGAATTTGATTACCAAGATGTGAAGAGAAAATTGAAAAAGGATCACATGAATGTCTATCATTTTGAAGACATATGGGTTGACTACAGGGATGAAGAAGACATCCACAAAATGGACTTTTGCAAGCTAACAGTAGAGCAAATCAGAGAGTTGGGTGTGGCTGATCTACCAAAGGATTTCCAAGATCCTGGTGACATTGATAACAGACCCTTACCTCTTATTCAATGGTCTAAAAGGGAAAATGTCTCTATTAGGGAAATAATTCCTCCCATCTTGCACAACACAGCATAATGGTTGCATAAACATGGTTTCCAAATGAAAGCTTTCAAAAAAAAATCAGAGGGAGAAGTACCAGGAACATAAACCAATCAACAACCGGAACTCCGCTCAAAGAACAAACAAGGGATATTCCCTCTTCTTCCCAAAGAGATCCTAGAATCAAGTTCATTGTTGACGAGATTGATAAGAGATTGATAAGAAACCCTTACCTTCGATTCAATGGTCTAAAAGGGAAATTCCCTCTTCTTCCCGAAGAGATTTGTAAGGAAAGCTTAGGTGCAGAACAAAATCTCCTAATGCCAAAACTTAGGGAAGAATGCATATATGACTTTAAATTTTACAATTACAGTTCAATAAGATACACATGAAAAGAATAACAAAAAAGATAAATAAACACATACACAATTGGACACCAGATTTACGTGGGAAAACCCTTACGGGAGAAAAACCCACCACACCAAGTAAAGCCTCTTTGTATTACAGTAAACAAAATTACATACAAAGATTGAAATTAACTTTCTGATGTCAATTTTTACAGCAACAACATTCACTGATCAACCTTGTACAAAACATTATTCTTACAATGCTCTCAGAAACATACAATGAATTCACTCTGATCAATTTGTGTTCAATCGAACAAAAATATCATTACCCGAACCGATCATCATCATCATTTACAGAGTATATTCCATTATGTTCACAATCTGTTGATCTTCCACACAAGAACGATCACAACAGTTCAACTACCAACGGTTCTCCTTCTGCTTCTCTCATTGGTCCAAAATAGACCACGTAGGACAGTCGTTTGGTCAAAATAGTTCAATCTACACTGCATGTCAGTGAGACACCAGACCATATCTCCCCAATGCCAAAATGCCCAATCTCAGAACCATCGGGATGACTAATGCTATCGGCAACATCCTGAGAAGTCATACAAATCGTTCAAGTCTCCCTAATGTCACAAAGAAACCAATTGTCCTTATCAGCAAGAGTCACACTGAATGCAAACCCATCGGCCAAACACACTATGTTGCTAAGACTTCACACCAATGAACATCATCACGTGTAGCTCTATCGGCAAGACCAGCGCTATCAACAAGAGCTCACATTGAACACAAACCCATCGGCGAGACATGCTCTATTGGCAAGAGTTCATACCAAACACAGACCTGTCGGCGAGACCATCACTGTCGGCAAGAGTTCTTTTCAATTGCAGACCCGTCAGTGAGACCAACACTATCGGCAAGAGATCTCATTGATTGTAGACTCGTCGGCGAGAGGAAAACAATTGGCAAGAGTTCTCACCAAAGTTGCATACCTCCCTGATGTTCACCAAGAGTCTCCTCGACAATCACTAAGAGCCAACCTATTGGCACATCAGAACAAGTTAGGAATCTCTCACAGAAACCCCATGTCTTTCTGATGACTACCGTCAGCAAGACAGATCTAATGTCTCAATGATTTTAATCTTTAGAACACAACTACTTGTCGACAAGACATTCTGAGGGTCTCATTGATTTTTCTCTTTTAGGAGTTTCATGTCAGTAAGTTTGAGGCACATTTTCCAACAATATTGATAAGTGACCCTTACCTTCGATTCAATGGTCTAGAAGACGAGATTGATAAGAGACCCTTACCTCTGATTCAATGGTCTAAAAGGGAAAATATCTCTATCAAGGAAAGAATTTCTCCCATCTTTCACAACACAGCAGAATGGTTGCATAAACATGGTTTCCAAATGAAAGCTTTCAGGACCAAATCAGATGGACAAGTACCAGGAACAAAAACTAGTCAACATCTAGAACTCCGCTCAAAGAACAAACAAGCTGCTATTCCCTCTTCTTCCCAAAGAGATCCTAGAATCAAGTTCATTGTTGGTAAGAAAGTTACGTAGGCTATTGAAGAACAAGAGACAACAGAGTCTTAACCTACACATGCAAAAGGAAAAGAGGTTGCTTCTGAGGAACAAACTTCCGAAGAGGAAGAAGGAAATGAAAGCAAAGAATCTAAAGAAGAAGAGTCTGCATCAGAAGAAGAGTCTGCAGAAGAAGAAGAATCTAAAAGAGATGAAGGAGAAAAGGAAGGTAATGAGGAGGAACTTGGGCATGACGATGAACAACAACTATCTCCTCATGAGAACTTTGTTGAAGATCTTCCCTGAATGTCGTTGCTTGTAACTTCAAATGTTCCTCATATACCTCCCAATCCTAACACTCCTCCACCTCCTCTTCCTACATCACCTCCTCCCACATCTACCATACATGCAGGTGACGTTTCTCATCCCCCTATAGCATCAACCATCCTTGCCACTCCTCCTACAATTTCTAACCTACAAATTGTTGATGTCTTGTCAAGCTCTATCTCATCTATCCCAAGTTTGTCATCTCGATCTTTTGATATTTCATCTGAAGCTGAATTTGACGGATTTATGAATGAGTCATTGTAGAGTCAACTTGGTATGCAATCCACTAGAGCAATCATGACAGATACTACCCTGATTGTTTCCATACCAATCATTTCTACGAAAGTGGTTGCGACACAAGAATTAACGGTGAGTCAAGAAGCATATAATTCTTCCCTTCCTCCTTGGTTAGTCTCTCAAGTATCAAAGCGAAATAAACAAATGATCGAGCTCCAGAAGAGCTTGATCTTGAAGAGATAGCTCCTCCAAAATCCAAGGGGAAGAAAAAGGTGAAGGTACATTCAAGGCTTCATGTTGAAAAAACTGGTCATAAGTTTGTAGAGATTGGTCTACCCCCGCAAGACGAAGGCGATGTAAACATGGAGGACTACATAGTCACGAGAGTTCAGCTCAAAAAAGTGACAAATGAAAGTGCAAAGGAAGATGCACAGGTGGTCCTAGATGCCTTAGCAGGAAGGCTTGACAAGATGGAACAAGCCCAAAATATGTACAAGGAGAAGGTCGAGCATTATGCAACTATTTTGAGGAAACTAGCATGCTCTTTAGGAAATGTACAACCTTTGGCTATGGTAAGCCTTGAGGACCCATCAATGAAAAGGGCGGAGACATTTTCCTCTAAGGGTAAGGTGTTGTATGATTTCATTAATGAAATCATAGAGCATGGTTCACAAGTCATAGTTGTTGCGGATGAAAAAGCCACTCAAATAGCCAAGCTAAAATCAGAGATCGACAAAGAAGAAATAATATACTTTCACAAGAGCAAAAATAAATGGAGAAATTCCTTTCATTTTGGTCACAAATGAAAGAGGAAAAGCTAAGTAAGTTGGTGGAAGTTGGGGTAATTCCCAACAAAGAGAAATATGTGGAGGTAAGAGAATCCCTCAAGCACCGCATTCAAGTGATCAAGTCTCTTATCAAAGATATCCACCAAGTGCAAGAAGATGTCGAAGGACATCGTGTTATCTTAGAAAATGGAATTAAGGAGTTACTAGGAAAGATCCTTGATGAAGATCATATTTTCCTCCTGGCTAGTGAACTTCACATATCTATAAGGAAGTCGTCATGAAGCAAGTAGAGAATGCAAGCTTTTCAAAGACCTCCATGCATGCAATTTGTGACATATGGCTTTCTCTTGATAATCTCAAGACGCATCTTGACAGATGCAAGAAGATTCACTCATCTGCCATAAGATCAATCACCAAAGTTCACACCATTGTGGATTACATTATTGATCCAGATGAGGAATTCATCCTAGAGACAAAGAAGATATATGAAGACTTCTGCGCCCAATGTAAGGAACCATAAAGGCTTCTTTTCATCCCCAATGTTAGATAGTTTTTTTCTTTTTACGCATTTTGTAAATAGTTCTCGACATCTTACATGTCTTTTTCCAAGATGTAATTACATGTAAAAACAAAGATGTTTTCCCAAAAAGATGGACAACATTTTTGAATAACTTGACTTGTTAGGTGAGATTTTCCTAAATTAGCTCACCTAACTTTCCTAATTTTTCTCATTTTCTCTTCCCTCTCTTTTATAAATAGGAGGGAATTCTTTTGTAATCTTTATCTTTTATCTTTTGCAATGAAGTGCCGTCCATTTTGAGAAGCAAATACATGAAACTT
Source organism: Sequoia sempervirens (assembly GCA_007258455.2). Lineage (NCBI taxonomy): Eukaryota > Viridiplantae > Streptophyta > Pinopsida > Cupressales > Cupressaceae > Sequoia > Sequoia sempervirens. The sequence goes on along the minus strand of VDFB02125135.1, from coordinate 42,736 downwards.
TGTGTTCATCTTTGTGTATCTATTTTGATCAATAAAGAAGAAAGTTGCATACCAGACTTTGTGTTGGATCGATTATCTTTTGAATTTGATTAAGATTAGCAGCGATTAGTGAGTGAGATCTAAGGGCTTTAAATAAATCTGTGTGAACTTTGTGTTGCACTCTTTATTTGAATTTGTGATACTATTTGGATAACTATTGGTGGATTATCTACAAGACTTTGTGCTTGTATTTGTTCATCCTGTTCATGGAATTGTTGTATCTAGAAGACTTTGTGCTTCTAATATGACACTCGTTACATATCTCAAGGATCCATTGGTGAAAATCTACAAAATAACTTTGTACCTTCATGAGCTTTTCTTTCTTATTTTATCGTTTATTGTTATCATGTTGGTATCTCTAAGCTTTGCTTTGACAAGATAGAGATATTGGAATTACTTCTTTTTTTTAGTTTAAAGTTGCATCAAATCAGAACTACCAACCATGAAGCATTGTAAAGCATATTCTCTGAAAAAGGAGAGAATTATGAATGCGACACACCCCCATCTCGTAATTGTAGTGTACATTTTTGTGAATACTTAATTAGTTTTACTTAGTTTTAGTAAGCAGTACAAAAAGGGTGCCTCCCCTTTCTGAGAGGAGAGATTACATCTCACACAGCTGTGGTTGAAATCAAGGTTGTGTAATCTATTGAAAAGGGATTACATAATTTTCACCCAACAGTGTTGTCCTGTCTCTCTCATGTATGTTCATCATGGTGGATAGTCTTTCGCTATTGTCACCTTGCTTATGCAATGGTGAGGTTGTTTTTTTGTCATTTTCCTTGCGTCATTGTATTCACATGACACCTGTGTGTATGTTGTTGTGCAAGTGTGACATGTCATTGTTGCATTATCAACGTTGTTATCATCATTTCAAAAAAAAATGTTCCATTAAGTTTTGTTCTGAGTGTGTCGGCTTGGGGCATTACAAGAGGGGTGGATGAAGTAATCAATTTGGATAAAGTCATGGAAGAGGAAAGGTACTTAATGGTATTTATGGTATGGTATGTGATATGGTGTATAGAAGTTGCTTGGATAATTGGGGTAACAGTAGGTCCAGTAGTAGATAAAATAGGTCTAAAAGTGTGATGCATCATATGAGTAGTAGGTATTGGAGGAGATTATCTAGGAACTAGATCATAAGGTGGAGGATAAGTGGAAAATGGAGAAGTACAAAATACTAGGATATTCACGACCATGGTACTACAGGGTTGAGTGGTGGTAGTGGAAAGAACAATTTTAGTATATGGATCAATGTTAGACATGGGAGTGGGAGTAGATGCACTTGTCACAAAAAAAGTAGTAAGCTTAGAAAAATTGCTTGCAAAGTCTCGAGTCTATATGGTTTAATTGCAAACATATCATGAAACATATTTGCTAGTTATGTAGCATTGTATGCATTAGCCAAACTAACCAAAATCATTTGAAAATTTTGAATTGTCCACATGAGAATCATGATCATACTCCTCATTGTTCTCACTATACAAGCATCGGAATGGATTCCATTCTCATTGATTGGGCCATACTAGGGTTGAGGTGAGGACTCATTTTAAGCATAAACAAAGGTATTAAAAATAAACCTCATACTTAATTTTAAAAAAATCAATGATATATTAGATTTGAAAATAAAACCTTAATGTGATAACCAAGGGTGGATAGGTTGGATGAAAACTATATCACACTAAAGCACACAAACTCTAATACAAAAGGATTTATCAATGAAGTACAAAGATGTAAGAGAAAGTTCAAATCTAAAAGTATGATGTAAGAGGAAGTTCAAATCTCAAGAAATGTATATCTAAAAATCCTAGTGTAATATGAAATGCTAAAAGAAGGTTGGGTTGTGTGGGACAAGATTGGTTCAATAAAATTTATAAAGTAAAATAAACTTTTCTTAAGGGTTAACCTAGTCTAATTTACTTAATACAATAAAATAAGCGCAATCAACTTAGATTAACTAATGATTGATAAATTTGGTAAATCAATGTTGGGAAAGTAAATTAGGGGATGGAGGTACTTAGCTCAATGATGAAAGAGAGTGCTAAATGAACAAGAATACATGGAATATGCTTGATATCAAATCTAGATAAAGTGTTTTTCTATCAGTGAACTACTCTCTTAGGGATTAAGTTTATGGATCAAAGACATTTTTCACGGTTGCAGGTCTGTACTTTGGATTCAAACTTGTTTAGGTAACTACTAGTATTTTTCTCTACTCTTCTCGAATAGTTGGGAACTTGGAAGTGATTAGAAATACCTTAAGGGTTATTGATTAATCGTAGGGAGGCAAGTTCACTTGAATAAACCTAACTTTACACAAAATCACACTATTTATCATTATATATAGACATTATCTTAAAATAAATAAAAAATAACATAAATATACAAATTTTATCATTATAACTATCATCTCTTTCTTTTAAAACTTATCTTAAATTTATATAATATTTTATCAAAATTAACTCCATAATTTTTTTTTTAAAGTTGTTAACCATATTTCGTAAATTCAACTCAAAAATTAAAAAAAATCACACTAAAACTAGCATATGAATTCAACGAAGTGAAAAAATAAAAAGATGAGAAACAAGTAGAGAAGTAGAAACGAATCATACGCAAAACCATAACCATTTCAAAGTAGAAATTTGGCCAAATGACAAGCCTTAACGAGCTAAAGTAGTTGTTACAAGAGATGATGGTATATATAAATCTGTATTAATATTACGGGCATAAATCTCAACAATGGTCCCATGGTCTAGTGGTGAGGACATTGGACTCTGAATCCAGTAACCCGAGTTCAAATCTCGGTGGGACCTTTCTAATGCTTTCATTTTAGCTTACATGGTTCGAGAAACTTTCTATACGCCAGAAACTCGTTACAGGTTGCCCATAATGCAGGAGCTGCCCTAACTTTGATGGGGAATATGTCCAGCTTCATTCATGGTTTAGCTAATTGTGATTGTTAAAATAAATTGATTTTGTTTAGTTAATCCTGACGGGAATATCATAATTTGTTTAGTTAGTTCGAATAAACATTCTCTATGCCAGAAACTCACTCTAGGTTGCCCACAATGCAGGAGCCTGCACGAACTTTGATGGGGATATTTCCAAACTCATTCATAGTTCAAATTCATGACCATTGCTTATCAGATAGTGACGTTGATCATGACTTGGAGATGAAGTTGCAGTCAAAGAGACATTCAGGAGTTTGAAGTGAAATCCGAGAGGAAGACAAGGGGAAAGCGCTACTGGTGAGGATGCTGGATTACAGGGAGCCCACCAAGGTTGGATTACCCAGAGGCACCTTTTGAGGGATAAGGCCAGGTACATGCTGCAGTTGAATTTGACAAAATAGATAATCCTTGGACCTTAATCTCAGTTTCTCAAGTTGAAGAGAGCTGATTGGTACACCAGATGTCAATGTACTGCCTGTTCCCTCACCAAAAAAAAATCCTGTACCAAAGAGAATTACTTGTTATTTTTAAAGCTGCAGAATTCTTTTATTGTAATCGGATGAACGGTCCTATCTTGCAACAGGATTGCTCTAGACTGGACAAAATGAAATTGAAAAATACACCAAGTAGTACAAACAACTATTTCCATTCCATGTTGCTATGGAGATAAGTTGATATGAATTTTTGACATAGCTTAGGTTATGATGGTTTGTCGGAGCTATCAAAATGTCTTTACTTGTTTACAGGATTGCTTCTCTGAATGTAGCTAGTTTTAAAATAAAGTTTATAAACTTGGTTTGGTTGTCTGGATTTAAGATATCCAGATGAGGTTCTGACAGCAAATATCAGTTCATGTTGAAAGCAATAGTTGTTTATTTTCTACTTCATTTACCTAAACACCTTGAAAATCTTTTGCCTCTAAGGTGACTTGGCCAGGGTCCTCCTAGCATGGATATTATGTTACAATTCAGAATAATGAATACCGTCAGCCATATTATGCTTATTGGCCTTGAAGTTTTCAGTGTGCATCCAAACGTTTGCTTTTTCAGAGTTCAGATGTGTAGTTTATGGGCAAGTGAGATTTTGCATATCCACAAGATTTAATTCTGAATGAACATAATTACAAGATAGATTTCTATAGCATATCCATAATTTGTTTTGATATCCTTACTAAGAAGCAGCCATTTAAGGGTCTTCCTAACAAAATTCTGTTTACAGACTAGAGACTTCTGTTGAGAACAAAATTTTCCAGTTTGTAACTTTGTATTGACCCTTTCAGGGTGTTTGGTGAGGATGTTAATTTCCCTTTTACTTCTTGCTCAGATTGAGTGTACAGCATTGCTCTGTTTCGGCTCTCTTTTCCCCGGCTCCATGGGCCGATCTGAACATGAAACTTTTCTTCCATAGGATTTACTATATTATTTACATATTAAAAGACTCTGCATATGCTAATTTCTCGAGGGTTTATCCCCGTACATCTAGTTTTTAATTTTGGGGGGTTGGATTTGCTGAGCATAATTTCTGCATCTTTAAGTCCCATTGAGCTACTTTGGTCATTTGTGGACATTAATATGATTCCTTTCTTTAAGTTAATTATACAAGGTAAAGAAAGAAGCTAATTTTGTCTCCTCTTGTCCTGTACTACTGGCTGATTACATAAATAATAGATATGATTTTATGCAGATTCTTGCCATGGTCCATGTTTTAAGATTTTCCAATCTGTGATTTACACAAAATTGTCAGTAATGAGAGTCAATGATCCATGTGGCTGTGATAAAGTGCCTCCTATCTGCAGAAATATTTATAAACATGATTTGATATGTATCATGAAGGATTAAATTAAAGGATCACAAATGAGAAAGAAAGACTTCTAATCATAGTTCTTGATCTAAACTTTTCAAATTATGAAAATCATGGCCCTTTGAAAAATGAAAAAAAACTCGAGACTTATTACCCTTCCTGAATATATTCAAAAGTGAGCAAAATCCTAAGGAAAACACATTCAGGAGAACAGTATTAAAAAATTTGTCCAATGGGATATGTATGTTGTGTCAGCTTCATCATCCCAATACAGCTTTTTTGCATAGTACTAAGAGGGCATATTTGCAACTTGGTATATGGTGGCATCACTCAACAGGTTTCTTACTAGGAAAGGAGGCATTTCCTCAAGTTACATTCTCAGTTGTAATATGCAATAAAGAATATCTTTGATTATATCATGATCCCTTGCATTTTTTCCTTCAAGTGGAAAGGAATTCCTGATTGTAGTTGTCTACCATCAGTGATTGTAACTGTGGTATTTTAGACCGGCAACATCAGTGAATATAAGCTTCAGACTCGCAGCTTCAGTTTGAAAATCCAGTGAGGGATGAAATCCTTGACAAATCATATCATGGCATTCAGTTTAGAAACATCATACAAATTCTGGAAAATGGGTTTGTAGGGTTGATTCAAGAATTCGTGGCTAGAAGGCTCATGTGTTTACCCTATGATGATCATTGATAAATTTGTTGCCAGAGACCCAGGAAGAAGAAATCTATGGTCATTATGTATGGAAATCTAGGCCTTTTGATGCCTCCAACCCTCAGATATATCTCCCTTGCCTCTTGAAGCAAAATCAATAGTGCTATATTGAGTCCTTTTTATCTTGAATGGTTTGTGATATATAATTAATCAGTAATTTTAAGTAAGTGTGCATACATTTCAAGGTGTTGAGAGGAATCTTGGACTCTATGTCATGACAGTTTAATAATGGGTCACCAAATATCTTGGGGACCTCTTAAGTCTTGAGAGTGGCCAACAAGTTGCTCTTGTGCCTTTAGCCCTTGCATCTCTCATATCATCAAATGGAAAAGAAACGGAATCTATATTATTCTCAAAATAGACAAAGGCAACATTCGCTAAGAATGGTGTTTGAAGATCTTGATTTTTAATCCAGCTTCTGCTTATTATTTATATTATAACCACTTTTAGTACATATAAAAGAAACGTACCTATTGTCATGCTGCATATAAAAGAAACGCTGCATATAAAAGAAACATACTTCTTCTCTTAACTATAATAAGTCTAAAATTGCTAGTGTTCAATTTTATAGGCGTAAGGCAAATACCAAACAGGATAGGTCTTCAGATAGATTGTAGTTTATCTTTAGCATTTTTTTTTTAAATGTGTTGCAAATCAACTGCTTTCTTAAAAAGCAAATATCAAATAGGTTAGGTCCTTAGATGGTTTGTAGTTCATCATTAACATTATTTTTTTTCTAAATGTATAACTCAATTGCATTCTTAAGGCAAATACGAAACAGGTTAGGTTTTCAGATAGTTTGTAGTTCATCTTTAACATTATTCATTTCTAAATGTGCTACAACTCAACTGCATTCTTAAGGAAAATACCAAACAAGTTAGGTCTTTGGATACTTTGTAGTTCATCTTTAACATTATTCTTTTCTAAATGTGCTACAACTCAATTGTATTCAAGAAGATGGATAGTGGGCAAATATTTATATTAGAGTACTGATAGGTTAGTGGGCAGATATTTATATCAAAGTGTTGATAGCTGAGAGGGCAAATATTTATGTCATGGTGTACTGATAGCCAACCTAGCCTTAACTTCCACTAATGAGCTTGGGTCTAACAAGGAAGAAAATTGCAACACAAAGCCACCAATTTCACTATGAAGTAGTTAACCTACATATACATATGTATTTAATATTGTTTTGATTGGGGGTAAAAAACAGGTTTTGATGGGGCCTAAAACCCAGTACAAAGGAAAGCAAGTTGCCCATAAGATAAACCATAGACCAACAACAGCACCACAACAGCCTCAAAAAGATAAATAGAACTACATATGCTGCATCTTACATACAATTAAGGACCTGAGACCCTTAAACAATTTGGATTTAAACTAGGACCAGAAACCCTTTCAGTTACACAAAGAATCCGCCTGCATCTTCTAGGCATCAACAAAACAACCACTCATGGAAGACACCACTGAGCCAATAAAGATAATCAACACTAAAAGAGCATATAACACAGTGGTGTGAACCACCAAAAAAACCAAACACCCCACCTCAATAGGGGCTTTGTGATCCACCTTTGAAAACTGCAATAAATCAGCTTCCCTGTAGCTTAGACACACCTTGTGACAAGAAACCAACTCCAACTCCACCTCTAAAGGAGTGAGCTCCCCTCTAATGGAGAGAAGGATACAATCAACAAACCCAACGCAACAAAACATCACCAACATCCTCAACCTTCATCTCCATAAGAGAATTTCCCACCTCAATAAGAACAGCTGTTGAGGAGGGACCGCCTCCATAGGCCCAAAGGAGAAATCCAACCCAGTGGCCAAGCAAACAACCGTAGCCCCCTTCGGAAAATCCTGCATAAGACATAAAAACAACTGGTGTCTTGGAATAAAACTTGAAAACCACCCATCTAAGAGACCAAGGCCACATCTGATCTGAAAAGAGTCCAAAATAGCATGACCCTTCAACCACCAAGTCATTAGCAAAAAAGTACCCATAGTTAGCACCGCATCCAGGAACAACTTTAGCAACAAAATGTGAGCAGGGAGCCCATCTAAAGTATCAAAGATAGAAGCACCCCTAACCAAAGACAACAACTAGGAAAACAAAAAAACACTCATCCCAGCCAAAAGCGCCCCCTTAAAAACAGGGGAGAAGAACATAACCAACAACTCCAAAAGAAACTTAAGGGCATCCATAAGAAGATAGGGTAGGGACATCCCATCCCAAACCATCAACAAATCCACATAGGCACACAACAACCCCATAAAAAACACAAGCATCAAGGAGCACAAAGGGTACCAAAACACACAAGAATCCCACAAACCAGCAGAGATAACAAGGAAGAAACGAAAGTCAGCAAGAAGGAAGCAGGAAGCAGAGTAGGCCAACAAGAAAAACCCCCAAGCCTCCCTATTACGCTGAATAGGGACAAAAACATGCCCAAACAACAACCCAAATACCACATAGCCAACAATGTACTCCCATAACCCCTGCAAAGAGAGCAGCAAAAAAAAAACAAAGAGCCACCAAAATAGCATTAGGAAGAAGTGAAGGAAAAACAAGAAACAAAACAAGCCAACACTAAGAACCCCCAAGCCCTCCAACTATGTCGAGTCAGAGCAAAAAAAAAGGCTCATTCCACAACCAACCCTCCTCAGTGAGACCAACACACACCCTCAGCCAAGAAGGCAGCCAGAAGAAAAGCACGAGAGGCATTCACAGCAGCCCCATAGAAACAGAAGAAAGCACAAAGCAACACCCAACACCAGCCCCCGCAAAGATATTAGAAGCAACAACAATAAAGAGACCTGCTAAGAGACTGGACCCAGCGCCAACAAAATCTTCATCAACAACTTCTGCAAAATTAAAAAAATCCCCCTTTCACCCGCGTCGCTTCAGGTGGAAAAGAGGGAACAAACCACGCCACCAAAGAGCCAAAGAAACCAGCTCTGAACACAACACTAGTCCCAATGAGGGAAAAGAAAAAGGAAAAACACCCACCGAGAGGGCCAAAAGAAATGCCCACCAACGCTGAAGGAACTCTCCCCAATGCGCCCAGAGAGCCCAGCAAGAGAAGCCCATCCAGGGCACGCCAACCATCTGCCTCTCCATCTTCCCCCAATTGTTCCTCGCCATCAGAGCATTCAAATGCTCCATTCCCATCTACTCTTGCTCTACTCCACTCCATCTTAATGTCCTATGTATTTAATATTGTTAAGTTAGTAACTAGCATATATATCTTTAATAATCTATATAAAATACATATTGATTAAAATATAAGTTCCTCAAGGAAAATATCTCTTGACATATTTTATATAGATTATTAAAGATATGTATGCTAGTAGCATCTGCAGTTGTAACATGTAAGACATTAAATGAATTCTCATTATAAGTATAAAATAAGTAATAGTAATGTTTAAATTATAATTGAACCCTAACCCTAACCTTGACCTTGACCACAAGCTTTATCCTATAACCCCAACCCTAACCCTAATTTAACCTTAACACTAATTTAACCCTAACACTAATTGAACCCTAACCCTAATCATAATTGAACCCTAACCGTAACCCCAACCCTAATCCTAAACTTGACCCCAAGCTTTATCCTAGAATCCTAATCCCAATTGAACCTAACCTTAACCTTAATTGAACCTTAACCCTAATTGAACCCTAACCATAACCATAACCCTAACCCTAACTTGACCTTAATCCTAACCCTAATTGAATTCAAACCTTGACTCTAACCCTAATTGAACCCTAACCCTAAGCCTAACCTCAACCCTAACCCTAACTATAACCTTAATTCTAATGTCGACCCTATTTATAATCTTAATTCTAACACTAACCCTAATTTTAATGGTAACCCTAATTCTATTTGTAACCCTAATTGAACCCTAATTGTAACTAAACCCTAACCCTAACCTTGACCCCAAACATTACCCTATAACCCTAACCCTAACCTAACCATGTCGAGCATTAATTGAACTTCATGGGTGACAACATTGACAAACACAACCCTAACCCTAATTGAACCTAAAACATAACATTAATCCCAACCTTAACCCTAAAATTGACCCCAAATTTTATCTTAGAACTTTGACCCTAATTGAATCTTAACCATAACCTAACCTTAACCCTAACCCTAATTGAACCCTAACCCCTAACTTTAATTTGTTATCCTTGAATCTAGTAGCGCTCAATTCACAGGATAACCCACTACGAAACTTGTTTGTTTCGTAGTTTCATGTACTTCAAGCATGCAAAACAAGGCAATTTTTTATTTCCCTCAATATGTAGTCCTAAACTTCAAATCATTCGTTTGAGTGTCTCTCATTGTTCGTCCTTCAAAACTATTTGAAATAGATATTTTTGTTAATTCCCACTCTTTGGGAGTTAGTTAATTTTTCACTCATGTCGGAGCGTTGATTTTCAACGATCCTACATGAGCCTTATGTTAGAAAAATTACTCCAAGTGTTGGAGCGGTGAAAATCACCACTCCTACACTTTGCACTCACCCTTACATGCACAAGCGGTGATTTTCACTACTAGTGCGTGTTTCCTTTTGACAAGTCTTTCACGTGATTGAGCGATGATTTTTACCACTAATGCATATCCACTGTTTCGAAAATGTTGGAGTGGTGATTTTCACCGCTCCTACATTTTCCCTCCCTTTTTGTATGATGTCATTAATGCAACTCGATTTCATTAATGATCTCTTCTTTATGACTTATTAAAGTTGTTTTAGGTTAATTTATCCTCATTTTTTAATCCATCCTCTCAATTCCTCCTCATGCTAATTATTCTCCAACTTCCAGTGGATTTGTGTTTGAAGATTTTTCAAGCATCTAAGCTAGGGTTTTGCGTTTTTACTTGGTACATTTTTGTTTTCCTCTTCTTCATTGTTCTTCACTGCTACCTATATCTTACATTTTTTTCCATAGCTAGGGTTTTGATGTTTTCATTTTAGAATCTTCATTTCTCTTTTTATTGTGCCCTAACTTTCTTTTATTTTCTCTTTGGGTCTAGTCTTTTCTTGGCGTGTTGCTTCCAAATGTGTTCGCTTTATTTTTTATCAAGTTTACCCGTGTTTGAGTGGGAGATTTTACTGATCCCACTTTTGCAAGTCTCAAACTTTCTTTCTTTAACTAAGTGTTCAAGCAGGTTTTTTCACCGCTTAAACAACATTTGATCTTCCCTCACTTGCAAGAGTGGTGAAAAAGTTTGCTCTTGCATCACCAAGTATTTCCACCATCTCATCAAATGTGTTGTACCCAAACCAATTTTTTTGCTTCATTAAGGCATTTTGCTTAAAAGAGTCTAAACCTTGTTAAAACGATGTCAAAATACAGTTTTTGGGCAAGTCAAGTATGGACTTTGGTTAGTGTCATGTCATTCATCAACAACAATTGGTTAGTACTTGGAGGTCAAAACCTGAACCTGGGACTCAAGGCAAGATATATTATGATGGAGAAGTGCTTTATGACAGAATTATACTCCTACAAGGTCATTTTAGTAGCCAGTAAAGTATTTATGGAGGTGGAAACAGATGATGATATTTTGCAGAAAGCAAATCTATGCCCTTGTAGCCCAGGGGCACCCTTCTTTTTGAAGGCTTATATTTAGTTGAATGTGCCTACAAATACATTCAATCTCTTCATAATTTAACCAACATTTTGAAAAGCTATCAAGCGAGGTCATCTGAAGTGCATAACTCCAACAATTGAAGTCAAAAGCTGAAGGTACAGGGAGGTTGCATTACACAGAGGTTGTCAAATTTACAGTTTATGTGCCCTTGTAGCCTAGGGGCGCCCTTGAATTTGACCCCTTAGATGATTGAATTTGTAGTTTTCGTCTTCTGAAGATCTTTTCTAATCCAATTTAGCTCTGCAACGCATTAGTTTGTGAGATGGTCTAACATTCTGAGTGATTGTGGCATAGGTTCTACCGAGCATGTAAAACAGAGGGTGGAAAAATGTAGAAATACACACTTGTACCTCTATAGGCTATGGGCGCCTAGCCTTTAGGCCTACCAAATGGGGTTTTTAGTAGTCACAGTCTTCACGAGACTTGTGCGGAAATACTCCAGCTATCCAATGAGTCTAGCCATTAGCCTCCAAAATTTTTCAAATTCCCGTACGTTGAGGTCAGTGTAGAGTGCTGAAGAAGTCAAGCAACCAGAAAAATGGCTAAGTGTGGGAAATACACATCCCCTTGGAAAAGGCGCCCTTCTTTTTGAGGTCTTAGAAGCAGTTTTCTTGCTTTTTCACCACCAAATACATTTCTTGTAAGTTGCTCTAGCTACACAGACCGACTGACAGTGCGCAAATCAAAGTACTCCAGCTCCTGATGTCAGGGGTCAAAGTATGGCGTCTAGATGAAAGTTACACTTTTGTAAAATTAGTGATTGCACCTTCATAGGCTAGGGGCGCCCTTGCTTTTGGGTTTCCTAATGCAACTTTCAAATGCCTTAAATATAGTTGTTGGATGCAGAATTCTTCCAGTCACGCAATGAATCTATCATTTAGTTAGTAGGGTTCATCTCTCACCGGCAGCGGCAGTTTGAAGCGTCGGATGGCAAAACGGAGAAATGATTGTCTGGAGACCTTGCATCAATTTAATCAAAGGCGCCTAATTTTTTGAGGTGTCAAATGTTGATTTTAGCAGTTGTCTAGATATCTTAGCTCGGTCACAACATCACTTAGTCACCCAGAAATTAGAGCTCAACAGGGGCAACTGTAACTTTCAGTGAGCTATAAAGTAGGAAGTTAGCGAAAAATCTCATAACTTTTGTAGATGGACACCTGGAGAGTTAATTTTTGACTTTCTGGAATTAGTATGCAAAGATTGTTGCTAGTTTATTAAAAATAATATTAAATTCAACTTTTTGCAAGCAAGTATCAAAATGGGTGATTTTCTTCAATAATTTATTATTGGCACCTTTTGTACTATTTAATTACAAATTCGCATGTTAAAAAGAACTGAATATTTTAATATTATTTTATTTCTGGGACTTCGAGTCAGTTGTAGTTGAACTGGAGGGGATCCAATTAGACAACTTTATTCAAAGTCAGGGTTTTAAATCTTGCAGTCATGCTTTTATGGTGCGATTTTATTCTATTTATTCAAGCATAGCGTCCATTTTAATTCATCCAGCTTAGCAGAGGCGAATTTCCTTTAGAGTTGGGTGAATTTTATTCAGTAGGCAGTTGTGAAGACATCAAAAACATTCTTTTGTAGGTACATGTCTAGATTCATCAGAAAAGTCAAGATAAATTGGCGATTTTAGCAGAAGAAAAAGCATCAAAACCTCAATCTTCTGTCTCAAATTCTTCCATTTCTCATCTTGAATTGGTGACTTTTGACAAAACAAATCATCTGGGTTGATTCATAATAGCTTCCTCAAGAAAACCCATGTGCTAGAATTTTTTAGGAAAATTTACTCTAGAGCATCAATTTTCAAAGCTCTAATTTTCTTAACTGAATTTCCTTTGCATGGTCAAGTAAAAGTCAAATTTTCACAAATTTGACATTCAGGGTTGTCTTAGAATCTTTTTCTGGACAAAACTCATATCTCAAAATTTTTCGTGAAAGTTCCCCTTTGATAGGCTATTTTTAGCCTTAGCAAGCTATTTTTAGCTTTCCATAAAGTTGTCAGAATATAGCCGTGTTTACAGTCAACATGAAATTTTTTTAGAATGCAATACACTCAGCTCAAATTCAAGACCAAGTCGGTCTTGACTCATGACTTCATCGGGATAGTTGATACGAATCTACATAAGGTGCTTCCAGAAGCAATCTTGGATCCAATCAAGATAAAAGATTCGATACTTCAAAACATTCAACAATCTGGGTTGCTTGAGGCCGCTTCTATCCCTATCTCAATTCATTGTGTAGAGTTTGTAATGTCTTGTGTTAAGCATTATAATTCTGCTACTCGCAAGATACAATCAGTAGATGGACGAGTGATCTGCAGTCTCAAACCCTTGGATATCGAGAGATGTTTTGGTATTCCTCAACATCCGAGAAGTCTAGTCATTTCCATGGAGCAATGTGAGTGAGCATTCAATGTTGATATGGAAAAGTGTCAAAGTAGGATGGCAGAAAGATGGTTAAAATAGAAAAAGAACAAGTTGCCAAGCAATGTGGGTCGTGGTGAATACAAGGAGGAATACGTGATTTTGATTACACTTCTCAATTGTGTCTCAGGTCATGCAGATGCAAACAAATTCCAGCCCTGGATGTATTATATCATTGGTCAAATCATTTCTGGGCGAGAGTATTATGACTGGGCATCCTTCATCAGCGACCTTCTCCACAAGCAAATCGCCAGTTTTCTAGTTGCTCATCAGTTTCACATGTGTTCTTACCTCATATACTTGGTCGCCTATCAGAGTCAGTTTAGAGGGTTGAACACGGTGGGCATACTCAGTGTTTAGAAAGTCTACCACTAATATGACTAGCTTGAGTTCACAAAGGCTGAATGACATTTCAAGCGTGTGCATGAGGCTTTCTTGACATACATAGTGAGGAACCTAGACCGAGATTTGCATGTTCATATCTCAGCGGTTGCTAGAGCAACGATGGTTGATTGGGTGGACTGGTTCATTTAGTTCCCTACATACACCTACATCTGTGTCTACGAATACACAGGAAATCCAACCATGCTTCCATGCTATCCTTTGGATAGGATAGTCTTCATGGAGTTCCTGAGGCAACTGTACGATGTTCATCGACATTTGCGCCATAAGCATAAAAAAGTTGCCAACTTTCCCATGCAGTTTCAAATCTATTGGTGTAGGGCAATAGTTGATGCTAAAGCTGCATGACAAGAATTAGAACGGTTTCATCTCAAGTACCTTGTCGATGCATGCACCTATGATCCTTGGGGTCATTGTTCAACATGCCTTGGTGTTCGCTCATACCATAAGCCTACAATGGAGGACTATTGGGTAAACTATGAGGATGACTTTGCGGTGCGCAAACATAGCTACAATAGGTTCTCTCTCTTGTAGATTTTTGTCTTCTTGCTAGAAGATGTGGGAGGTTTTTCAGATGATGAGGGAGATACACTTCCGCAGTTTTTCATAGAGCGGGTTGATACACAACCACTACCGACTGTTGATTGGTTCACCAAAGAATATGCATCAATGAAGGAGAGGTCGAGTAGAGTTATTCAAAACAATATACTTTACCTCGAAAGCAAGAAGACCAGGAGGGTAGTCGTTCCTAGAATAGAGCTACCACCGGTGAATGCTTCACTGCCATCCTCATCTAAACCTCAACAAAAGAAAGGAGTAACCCTCCCAAGAAGAATAAAGTCCCTAGCAGTTCGAAAGGGAAGGCACTCACCATTGAAACACATGAGGATCCAGTTAGAGGGTCAGTTCAGAGTTTACCAAAGCCTAAGGTTTAGCCTCGCATTCCATCACTGACACCGAAGCAGTCTCTGGTCTTGATTCACGTTGAATTGGATTTGGACCCGCCACCTTGCAGTAACACCTCTACACGTTCACTCTTGTTAGAGCCTCTCATTTCTAGTACAAATCCTTCTAGTGGGATTAGTCGAGACTCATCTTGGCTTAAGAGTCAACTGGGAAGGAAGAGGAGGCAGCCATCCTATGTCCTTGATCATTCTGATTTTGATCATGCCTACCAAGATGCACCCGACAAGAGGATCAATAAATAGTTCCATGTAGAGAGGAATGTTGATATGGAGATCGTCATAGAGACTGCTACACCTCAAGAGGGGAAGAGTCTGAACGAGATTGAAGTTCAGGACTTTGAAGTGATCACAGTCAACCTTGGTAGAAGTACCTGACAAACAGAGGTTGATCTCCTACAGGTTGCCATGGATAGCACAAGGGATAGAATAATAAAAGATGGAGAATATAAGGCATCCCTTAAGGCTGAAATCCAACAGCTTCATTAATACATTTCTAGCCTTGTACATAGGAAAGAAAATGTCACTGCTACACTTCCACCGATGTTAGAGCCACCAGCAGAACAAGGCCAGCTTAATCACTTGGTTGCATACGACAATCGTTTGGAGGATTGGGAGGAGGATTTTATTACCAGAGGCTGCTTGGTGCTTGCAGAGTTATATCAGTTAGGGTACAATGCACATGAACTCTGTCTATGTCTCCAAGATGAGGAGCGAGACTTAGCAATTGATAGACCCCGAGATGAGATTATGATTGCTCACCTGAGGATGGCATATGAATCAGTTATAGATGCAGAAGACAAAGAGGCTATCTAAACTTGGAGGACACAGTTGATCTTCAAGGCAAAGATAGAGGAGACAATGGCATTAGAGTTGGTTGAGAGCAAAAAGCACGTCACTAGTGCACTCCAGTATGTGAGAACTCTCGTGTCTCACATACTATGTCGGTATCAGCTTGAGGGTGGTGTGTATATTGAGTTTTCTGACGTACAGTCAAATATCCAGGAACTCATTCATGGCATTTTCAATGGGGAGACCATTGGTTGTAAGATGAATCAACTTACAATCATGTCAGCATTGTTTGATGAGGCAACCAAGAGCAGAGGTGAACTTCAGTGTCAGATCACAGGCGATGAGGACATGCTACACAGACACAGTATACTTCAAAAAATTATTACTACCCTAGATGGTGACACAATCAAAAACCTCGTGGAGGGGTTAGTTTCTTGAGATAACATCCAATGATTAGTCAGTTAGAACCTGCAATTGTCTACGAGGACAGAATCAAGAGCATGCAATTAGAACTTGACTTTCATCTTCAGTTCTCTTTGCTAGGACCATGCACGCATGTCTATCTTATCCTTAAAGATATTTTGCAAGACTTGGAGTTTAATTTAGGGTTTTCGTTACCTGATGGTAGTGTTCCAGTTGAATTTCTTTCAATAATGACGTACATGCTTGCACATGTCCATTTAGATTAGATGTTTCGATTAACTGATGGTAGCTTTCCAGTTAATTGTATAGTTTGCTTTATTAGGGTTTAGTAATAAAATCTTGCATGCATTGCAAGACTATAGTTGAATCAAGGTGATTTTAGGGTTCCCTACAGCTTTGATGTCTATAAATAAGATCTTTTTCTCATTTGTAAAGAACTTTTGCACGAGAGAGTAATATATGTTGAGCCCACCTTGCCTATAATATTGCTTATTTTGTATTTGTTCACAAGTATTTATTATGATGATGAATTGTTATGCCACTCGGGTTTCATGTTGTTATTATGGTGAATGCTTATCTTAGATATAGTGGCTAGTTCGATCGTGGATTGTATGTGTGTTTCACCTATGCAATTTACTGTCCTAGTTGGCTATCATTTATGTTTTGTTTCTAATAAGCCTATTCAAATTGAGCAAATAGTTGAGCCCACCCTACCATCACATTGTGAATCTGTACCCAAAGCTTATCGTTTGATGTGTGTGTTAATAAACTTCTTCCCAGCCAAGCAAATAGTTGATCCCAACTTGCCTTCATGTTGTGAATCTGTACCTAAAGTTTATTGTATAAAATCATTACCGCTTTGTTTCCTCATGCTCTGATTTCTTGAGGATATTGGATAGTATAAGCTAGTTAGTTTTGAGTTGTAGTTAAGACTTGTGAAACCAAAAAATCCTTGGCTGCAACACTCGAAGTTTCTCGCAAACCTTGTGCCTCTTTCAGCTAAGACAAAAAGACAAGAATTAGTTTAGTTTACTTTTTCAAGCATTTTGTCCGCACAATGAGGGAGCTTCCCCTCCTAATTTGAAGAGCACTCATCATGTAGTGTGTAGAGTTATCTATACCAACTTACACTCCAGAGTTGTTAGTTGTTACACCAACAAAATGTAGGACTGGTGAAAATTACCTCTCCTACACGAAATAACTTTCCTCCCAAATGCAAAGGCAGTGAAAATGCCTACCCTTACACTTCACTCCAATTGAAAAGACATGCTCAAGTGATGATTTTCAGTGCTCAAGCATAAGTTTGATCTTTCCCAAAAAATACACAAGCACTAATTTTTAGTGCTCCAACACAAGTTCTATCAAAAGCTTAAGGCATGTATGAGCGTTGTTTTTCAACGCTACTACATGCAAATGAACTTCATCAGATGCAGGACCGTTGATTTTCAATGCTCCTACACAAAAAACAGTTTTCCACTTAAACACTCAAAAATCACTCCATTTTCTCTCTAAACTTCATTTCATCTCCAATGCTCCATTTTTCATGCTCCATAGCTCATTTGCACTTCCTCCAAATTGCTTTCTTGCTTCACGCATTCCAACTCACTCTCACAAAGCATTTTATCCTAACATCTCCTAATCCATTGTTCTTGCAGTTCCTCTCAAGCTCTTATCAGGTGATCCCTGAAGGTGACATTCCTTGATCTTTGGTATTTTTAGATGACAACAAAAAAGCCTTTCTCATCTTCTAAGAAGGAGGGAAAAATGAAGTACAAATATCAAGGTGTCTTTCCACCTACTGTTGTGCTCTCAAAGGTGGATGAAATCAAAGACACAAAAATTGGTCATCAAGACATGGAAGATTTTGTAAAAAGAACTAAAAAGAAACCATTAGAAGAAAACTTGAGATCTATTGTTCATAGCAACTTGCACTTGGTATCTACATTCCCAACTGCTGCTCATAACACAAAGTTTGTTCTCCAAGTTTCATCTCATTACATCCAAGAAGAAAAAAGTGTGAGAGATTCCTCGGGACAAATCATGATGAGATTAGATCCTAAATTCTTTGATATTTTTTTACGGGTTCCAAAATGGAACAATATACAAAAATCTCAATTCAACAAGCACAAGAGGTCTATGATAAGGATCCAAATAAAGCTAAAACATTGATTAATACTCAATGGTTGAAATCTCCAAGGTCCACTATCTCAAGATGGCCTAAACGACTTCCTCGAAGTGATTTCAAAGAGGACGTTAGGGATATGATTACTCTCCTAAGAAGGGTGAAAGGCTTACCTATTTCATGCCATTTTCAAGATTGGATGTATGAGTACATCTACATCATTAGGAGAAGGAAAGCACATATAGATTGGGGAACTCAGATAAGTGATGAAATTCATTAACAATTGATCAATGTGCCAACCACTTTGAAATTTTACATGACTTCCTATTTGGTATATGTTGTTAAAGTTATGAGGCAATTTCTAGGGTTGTCTACAAAATGAAACATAATTGTTGTACCTGTGTATGATTTCTATTAATAGTTAAAATTAAGAGAAAGTCTTAAGCATTTCAGAAGAGTCACAGATGCTTTCTTTGCACCCCTACTATTCACTTTTGATCTAACTTTTGAAAAGAAAATATTATCGGATTGAGCCTACAAAGTTGTTAGTAAGGTTGGATGTATCTTTTTTGCAGTTTCCAACCTTCACATATTTGAGAGTAGGTTGTTATTTTGGGTGTCCATATATGTTACCCAGATATCCCTTAGATAAGTGGATACTAATGGAGCTATGCAGATAGTTCATCTCGGTCCATAAGGAACACCAAAGAATTCACAAACCAAGTTTCAAGTTTCCACTAACTATTGGGAGATATACTATTCATAGTGTACAAAAAGCAAAGTCAGTTATTGCAGAAATGCAAGTCATGACTATAAGGACATATAGATACATATTTGACTTTGACTACCGAGATGTGAATAGGAAACAAAAGAAATATCATCAACATGTCTATCACTTTGAAGATATCTAGGCAGACTACAGAGATGAAGAAGACATTCGTAGAATGGATTTTTGTAGGTTGACAATGGAACAGATCAGAGATCTTGGTGTAGCTGATATTCCAAAACATTTCAAAGATCCTGGGGACATCATGAATTATGCTTATGAAGAGGATGAAATTTTTAGGAAGCCTTTACCTCCATTGCAATGGTCTAAGAAAGAAAGTGTTTCTATTAGAGAAAGACTTGCTCCTATTTTTTCTAACACAGTTGAATGGTTGCATAGGCATGGATTTCAAATGAAATCTTTTAGGATAGAATTAGGGGAAACACCAGGAGTAGAAACTAGCCAACGGAAAGAGCTCTGCACAAAAATAGGCATGCAGAAACTCCCTCTTCTTCTCAAAGAGGTCCTAAGATCAAGCTTACTTTTGGTAAAAGTGCAACACAAACAGTTGAAGAAGAGGAGGATACAGAATTAGAACAACCACATGTAGAAGGAAAGGAACTTGCTTCTAAGGAATAATCATCCGAAGAAGAAGAAGAAGAGATCGAAAGTCAAGAATTAGAAGAATCTGATGAGGAATAATCTACAAAAGATGAAGGTGAAGAAGAAGGTAAAGAGGAACTTGGGCATGATGATGAACAACCACTATCTCCCCATGAGAATATTGTTGAAGATCTTCCCCAAACATCATCACATGTTACTACCAATATCCCTCATACTCCTTCAAATCCAACTACTCCTCCACCTCCTCTTCCTCCTGTTGAAAATGAAGGTGAAATTGTAGCTTAAAATTTTGTAAACCTATGTGACTATAGATTTAGTTAAGTGTTCTTTGTCACAATTCTTTGTGTATGATTAATCTGTTTAGATCAATTATTACTAATTGTAGAAGTAGACAGAAGATTGTAGAAGAATGGGACAAGAAGATAGAAGTGACACAACATATACGTGGAGAAACCCTTTCGAGAAAAAACTCCACCACCAAAATCAATAGTGCTTGTATTACTTAACCTTAGAACAAGATTGCAATAGCACTGTATCAATCCTTAGCTTGATATGCTTCTTTTGCCTTCAAAAATTCTTCTTCACAACCCGCAATAAAATCTCATACACTTTCTGCAGCACAAGCTATCCATGCACTCCATGTGACCAAGCATGAATCCTCACATCCCATGCCATGCTTCAAACCCTCACACATGCACAAGCTCAACTTGCTCACCTGCAATAAACTCTGATGCAATTGTTGCAATAAACAGACAATTAATGAGCATGTAAAATCATAAGAGTTATCAAATACAAGAGCATAAAGCTCCTCACAAAAAACTACGCCTAGATTGTGCAAGTAGAGTTCCACACTGTAACATGAAGTCAAAACCAAAGTCTGCTCAATTTAGGAACCCCAAACTGAACATTTAACTGATTGTTGGTCAAGAAAATATCTTGCAAGCATCACCTCAAAGTTGGTGCCCAAGAATGGGCCCAATTAATCGAGCTTTGTAAACATATTCTCATGCAAAAGGTGTTAACTCAAAGATGCCAACTTGGGCACCCAAGGTGGGTCCAAGTCAATCTTAGTTAACTGAAACATATCTCTCCACCAATTCATGTAAAGATTATGCATGATTGATCATCCCCACTTAACTGAATGTATCCACCTATTATCTATCATGCAATTGAAGTCAACTGAAGTCAACTAGCATTCAACTCAAACTAACTAAATGCAACTGAAGATAATTGAACCATAACTGAACTGAACTGAACTGATACTGAACTAAACTCCACTCATGTAAATATCAATCCCTAACTTTTAGGATCTTTACATGCATTACTGAAGTGTTATCAATCTTCCAAATAGTTAACTTAAGCAAAGTGGGTTCCACCTTCCATGCGGGCGCCCCATGTGCTCCTATCTTGTAGGAGCTCTTCTTGGACACCTCCACATGTTCCTATCATTTAGGAATAATTACAAATGTCAATTTACATGTTCATTTTGTTAGATTTATCATGCATTAGCTAATAATTAATTAATATTTAATTGATTATTAGTCTAAATTTATTCTGACACACTTTAGCTAAACTTAGGAATGCTTTATTAGTTGAACTTATATTAGATCATTATGTCACATCTCATGTGATGTTGACACTTGTCATGATCTAATCCATTTCTCATTTAGGGCTTTTCTCTTATAAGCATTCAACCCTTATTGTAATTACTCTCTCGGATATTATTCACAAAAAATACCACAGCTTTCATTTCTTCTTCAAAGCTTCTTCTATAACTTTTCCTTGTTGATGAATATAGCAATTCTTGTTTGCAAATATCTTGCGTGGAAGGTGCATTAGTTTGTTGTTTGATCCCGTGGCTCATGGTTTTGTGCTTGTTTCACAATTCTAACATGGTATCAAAGTGTGGATTCATTGAACCCCTTCTCGATTTATGAGGTTTTCTTCTTCAACAAGGGTTGTAGGCTTCAAATCTAAATCTCCTTTGTTTTCTTTGCAAACTTTGGAGGTGGGCATTTTTTGAAGCATTTTTGTGTGAAAAGGACCTCGCCGGTTGATCCAAAGCTTTCGAGAAAATCAAATTTGGCTTTTGTTTCGCCTGATTTCGCTTTCGTTTGTCAGATCTGTGAGGGTTTAAAGAAAGGGTTTTTTTGCCAGATCCAAGGGGTGCTTGATTTTTTGATGCATTTTGAGCTGAAACAGACATCACCATTATGCTCAAAAGGCCCTAAAACCCATATTTCTATATATAATTTGTCAATTTTGGAGTAGGTTACCCCGAGGCAAAAAAAAATTACTTGGCAAGGGCAGTATGGCCTCTGCATGCATTACAAGGTAAATTTTTGTAAAAAAAATCCGAACAATTTTTTAAATGTAAAAAAAAATTGTGTTTTTTAAAAAAACTTATTTTTTTTTTAAAAGCTTTTGCACAAATTTTTTTTGGTTTTAAAAAGTCAAAAAGGAAGAGTAGTATGTACTTGCACAAGGTACTGTGCGTACAAAATTGCACATGGTACTGTGTAGGTACAAACCTGCACAGGCCCTAAGCAGGTGTACCTACGTCCTATGGTGTTCTCCCATACTTTTTTTTAAAAAAAATTATGACAAAAAGTTTTTTATATTTTTTTTCTTAAATAAAAAAATATATGTAATTTTTTTTTGTATATTTTTTTTAAATATATATATATAAAGTTTTTTAATGTTTTTTACTCTTAAAATAAAAATGCAAATTTTTTTTAATTTAAAAATGTAACAATTTTTTGGCAATTTTTAGCTTTAAAAAAATAGTCAAATTTTGAATTTTTTTTGCAAAATAAAAACATTGTAGTTGGAGAATTTTTTCCAGTATCACTATATTTGGCGGGCCTCTATTTCTAGAGGTGTTTTTGACAAATTTGGCGAAGTTATTTTTTTCCCTTGCTCAGTCCCTCTCCGTTGGGCTTTTCTGTTTTGCACCTCAACTTCCAGAGGCCATATCTCAGTGGTTTTTTCACATGCAATTTTTTTTAAAATGGGGTGAAATTTCATGCTCTTCGTAGTGGTACAGGTATATTCCTGTTTTGACTTCTGATTTTTTCCAGAATTTTGTTTTCTCAATGTTGTAGCTATTCCGTTCTCATTTTGGAGAATTTGATAGGCCATATCTTCTGCATCCGGACACATTTTTGGGTGTCGTTCTTTTTTAAAGTGCATGTTTTTTCGTTTACTTCGTCATGGTGCTACTAGTTTCCTCATTTTCTATAAGAGAATTTTATTTTCAGTTGTTGTCCTTTTTTGGACATTATGGGCTCACATTGCATGTATTTATCTTATGTAAACACACTGAAATAAAGTGCCTCAACTTTGTATGTGTAGTATTGGGATTCTTGCACATCACTTTGTGCCTTGTTGTACTCACACTATGATATTAAGTTCCATGAGGGTTGATGTTTTCCTTCATACCTTTCTCATGCGTATGTGACTTTTGTTTTCACATCTTTTATGTCTGCTTGTACTTTCATGTCTACACCTTCAGATGTTTTTGGTTCCTCTTCATGCACTACTTTCAGGCATTCAATTTCAGTGTACTTGTCTACCTCTCCCTTGTCAGCATTATGGGGGGTTTCTACTATTGGTGCTAATTCTTCCTTGGTTTTGTGTTGGAGTGAGCTATGTATACAGTATTGTTTCCTATGTACTAGGCAGATGCAACGACTAGTTACCCATGCATTTCGGTGAGATGGAGCACTTACCATATGGACACTCTTGCATTCCTATTTCTAGAGGCGACCTTCCATTTTCACTTGATCATTTCTTCAGACTATTGGTACTTGTGTCATCTATATCTTTGATTTCTTGATGTTTGCCTTGGTTTGCCATTAGATTCGAGTAGTGTCATTGGGGGCACTCATACAAATTCTTGTCTTCTTGATCCTGATCATTAGATGTTTCAGCAAAGATTCTTCTTTCAACATTTCAACAGTCATTCTTTGACAATGTTTGCAGCTTATTCATGCTTCTGGATGTTCCTTAGTTCCTCTTTTTGGGACTTTGCCTTGTTTGGAGGCTTCTTTAGTCCTTTACTTGGCTTTCATCTCTTCTTGGAGTGGAGTTTTTCCCATGAGGTTTTCTCTATTTCTCTGCATTATAGAGATCTTATGTTTGTACATGGGTACCTTACTTGGCCTTGTTTGTCGGGACCCATCTTGCATAATTTTTAGGGTTTTTAGCTACTCCCTAAGTTCATCTTAATGGGGGATGTTAGAGTTATCATACATTAGCTAATAATTAATTAATTTTTAATTGATTATTAGTCTAAATTTATTCCAACACACTTGAGCTAAACTTAGGAATGTTTTATTAGTTGAGCTTATATTAGATCATTATGTCACATCTCATGTGATGTTGACACTTTTCATGATCTAATCCCTTTCTCATTTAGGGTTTTTCTCTTATAAGCATTCAACCCTTATTGTAATTACTCTCTTGGATATTATTCAGGGGAAATATCACAACTTTCATTTCTTCTTGAAAGCTTCTTTTGTAACTTTTCCTTGATGAATATAGCAATTCTTGTTTGTAGATCTCTTGCATGGAAGGTGTATTAGTTTTTTGTTTGATCCTGTGGCTCATGGTTTTGTGCTTGTTTCACAATTCTAACACATTTCATTCGAATTTAATCTCTCTCTAATCCTAGTGTTGGGGAACACTTTCCAAGGACTTAGGAGATACATGAAATATGTTTAGGATTTCAATTAAATGGCATCATATTTCCAACATTCTCCCACTTGACATTATACATTGCAATTATTCTAAACAAGGAATCATTTATTATAAATCAAGTACAGGACTCAAGGCCAATGGCCTTCCTGCACCAAGAGAACTTATTTGTAACATTGATCAAAGTGTCATCTTTCTCAATCAATACCTTTCCAGAGTCTATGTAATCAAACTATCATAGGTAGAACTTAATGCTATCAACATAACAACCCAAATCTGCAAACAAGTCTCTGTATATCCACCATCATGCAAAATAAGACTTCAAGGTAATAACACACATAGACATGTGATAAAAAACCACTGAAGTAACTCACTGTAATAAAGTGTAACCAGTCCAAGAGAGATGCCCCTCTCATACAGAACACATATACCTTTTGGAACTCCCACCGCACAGGTAATGCCAAATATGAAAACAAGATCACAACATTAGAAAGTCCTCCTATAGCACTTCACATAGAGGATGTGGCTAACTCCTATATCATAGTGTCAAAGAAGCATACAATGATATGCAAAATACATCTCTCATAAAACAAGAACCTTCAAGAAGAAGACATGATTCCCACAAAGAGAGAACTTGAAAATCAAACCATGTTCTTATACCACACTAACATGTGCCAAACTGTGTAAAGTAAGATCTCCTTCAACACGCCCAAACTAAAAGGATATCAACATCTAACCATTCAACTTATAATGAAACATGGAAAAACTTAGATGTAAACCTCTCACGGAAAGTAGATCAAACTTAGCCAAACATTCCCACAACAAAAGGGAATATGCCCAAAGCCACTAACTATCTCCCATACCTCTCCTACCCAAATCCTTAGAACTAACTCAAGCTCAAGATTGCAAGGAGAACAATGTAAATACATAAAATCATGCATCTACTTCTCAATAATCCCTCAAAACTCAATTTTCAAGACTAATGCATAAGAGAAGACAATATACATATAAATAATGCATCTAATAATCAGGCAGGCAACACCTCTTAGATCATTTACTTGCTGAGTAGACCAAGAGTGGGATACAATATTGTCTTATGCATACAACACCAAGCAATATAGGCTTTCAATAAAGACAACCTTCTCATAAGGTCTATGATGGACTCACATCCATTTCTAGGTGTAGGCCCCTCGGTCTTTACTGTTGAAAAACTTTTATAACAAGTAACCATTCCAACACATATCTCTTAACATAAGAAATATCCAACCTAACCCAAGTCTCTCTAGTATCCATGAGCACCCACCAATCAATCCATGCCAACTTCAAATGCAACTTGCATAATCATGAAGCTCCAAGCAAATGATTAATACTTAGAACCAAAAAAAACTACATCCTCTCCAAAGGAAGAAAAACAACACCTTTACCAAAGACTCTAAGGGTCCTCCATGAAACAAGATGTTAAAACCTCTTCAAATCACATGAAGATAACCATATCCTACCAAAGCTCCCACCGAACTGTGATACCAAGCTATACATGACAACAAGATAAACATCAAACCATCACTATCAAAAAGCTCCCACTGAAACATGTAATCAAGCTATCCATGACATCGTGATAACCATCTCCTAAATGAAGATCATCCATGGCCTCAACAAAATAAAATAATCTGTTGTTAATGACACAACTCCAAAAAGGTCAATAAAACCATAATCTCTAAACCAAGAAGATAAAACACACTTCTTTTACAAATTTATAATAACACAACAGTACAAGATCCCACTACAGCCAAAAAACCTTCAAACTTTTAAGAGAAAGGTGTCCCAAACTCTACCCAACCATTAGCTCTAATACCAAATTTTGAAAAATGAAGGTAATTAAGTAGCTTTAAAACTTTTAAAACTATGAGATTGTAGATCTAATTAAGTGTTCTTTGCCACAATTCTTTGTGTATGATTAATCTATTTAGATGAATTATTACTAATTGTAGAAGTAGATAGAAGATTGTAGAATAATGAGACATTAAGATAGAAGTGACACAACATATACGTGGAGAAACCATTTCGAGAAAAAACTCCACCACAAGAATCAATAGTGCTTGTATTATTTAACCTTAGAACAAGATTACAATAACACTGTATCAATCCTTAGTTTGATATGCTTCTTTTGGCTTCAACAATTCTTCTTCACAACTTGCAATAAACTCTTATGCAAATGCTGCAATAAATAGACAATTAATGAGCATGTAAACTCATAAGAGTTATCAAATACAAGAGCATAAAGCTCCTCACAAAAACTATTCCTAGATTGTGCAAGTAGAGTTCCACAATGTAACACGAAGTAAAAACCAAAGTCTACTCAATTTAGGCGCCCCAAACTAAACACTTAACTGATCGTTGGTCAAGAAAATATCTTGCAAGCATCACCTCAAATTTGGTGCCCAAGAATGGGCCCAATTAACTGAGCCTTGTAAATATCTTCTCATGCAAAAGGTGTTAACTCAAAGATGCCAACTTGGGCGCCCAAGGTGGGTCCAAGTCAATCTTAGTTAACTGAAACATATCTCTCCACCAATTCATGTAAACATTATGCATGATTGATCATCCCCACTTAACTAAATGTATCCACCCGTTATTTGTCATGCAACTGAAGTCATTAGTCATGCAACTGAAGTCAATTGAAGTCAACTAGCATTCAACTCAAACTAACTACATGCAACTGAAGATAATTGAACCATAACTAAACTAAACTGATACTAAACTGAACTAAACTGAATTGAACTGAACTCCACTCATGTAAATATCAATCCCTAAATTTTAGGATCTTTACATGCATTATTGAAGTGTTATCAATCCTCCAAATAGTTAACTTAAGCAAGGTGGGTTCCACCTTCCATGTGGGTACCCCATGTGCTCCTATCTTGTAGGAGATCTTCTTGGATGCCCACACATGTTCCTATCATTTAGGAATAATTACAAATGTCAATTTACATGTTCATTTCATTCAAATTTAATCTCTTTCTAATCCTAGTGTTGGGGAACACTTTCCAAAGACTTAGAAGATACATGAAATATGTTTAGGATTGCAATTAAATGGAATCCTATTCCCAACACCTACCTCACCTCCTCCTACAACAACTTTACATGCAATGAATGTTTCCATTCCCCCTTCAATATCAACAGTCCTTACCACTCCTATAGTTTCCAACTTACAAACTGTTGATGTTTCTTTGAGTTCTCCCTCATCCATTCCAAGTTTGTCATCTCCATCATTTGATATCTATTTTGAAGCTGAATTTCACAGGTTCATGAATGAATCTTTGCAGGATTCACTTAGTTTACAGTCCATTGGAGCTATCTTGACTAATACTACCATGATTGTTACAATATCAACCATTCCTATAGAAGTGGCTACAACGTAGGAGTTGACATTGAGTCAAGAAGGATATACTTCATTGCTTCCACCTTGGCTAATCTCAAAAGTATCAAAGTGCAAGAAACAAATGATTTCCCTAGATGAGCTTGATCTTGAAGAGATAGCTCCTCTAAAAGACAAGGGGAAGAAGAAGGCTAAAGTTCATTCAAGGCTTCATATTGAAAAATCAGGTCACAAGTTTCAAGATATTGGTTTACCCCCACATGAACAAGGGGATGTAAACATGGAAGATTACACTATCACAAGAGTTCAACTTGGTAAGGTAACAAATGCAAATGTAAAAGAAGATGCACAAGTGGTCTTGAATGCATTATCAGTAAGGATTGATAAGATGGAGCAGGCCAGTACAAGGATAAAGTTGAGCATTATGCATCAGTTTTGAGGAAGATTGTAGGCTCTTCAGAGAATGTGCAACCTATGGCCATGGTGAACATCGAGGAACCAACAATGCAAAAGGTGGAGAATTTTGTCTCCAAGGGTAAGGTGTTTTATGATTTCATTGATGAGATAATAGAACATGGCTCACAGCTCATAGTTGTTGTAGATGAAAAGATTGCTCAAGTAGCCAAGTTGAAATTAAAACTTGAGAAGGAAGAAATCACACTTTTTGAAGAGTAGAAAGAAATGGAAAGATGTCTCTCATTTTGGTCACAAATGAAAGAGGAAAAGCTCAGTAAATTAGTGGAAGTTGGGGTAATTCCTAACAAAGAGAAGTATGTGGAGATAAGAGAATCTCTTAAGAACCCATACAAGTGATCAAACCTTTCATCAAGGACATCCAACAAATACAAGAAGATGTCGAAGGACATCGTGTCATCATGTTGAATGGAATTGAGGAGTTACCGGGTAAGCTCCTTGATGATGATCATACTTTCCTCCCGGTTAGTGAGATTGCTCAAATATTCAAGGAAGCTATCATGAAGCAAGTGAAAGATGAAGGCTTTTCAAAAACTTCCATGTATTCCATATGTGATGTATGGCTTTCTCCTGACAATCTCATGACGAATCTAGGTAGATGCAAGAAAATTTTCTCATCTGCAAGAAGATCAATCACAATAGTTCATACCATTGTTGATTATATAGTTGGTCTAGATGAGGCATTCATATAGGAGACAAAGAAGAAATATGAAAACTTTTGCGCCCAATGCAAGCAACCATAAAAACTTCTTGTATCTCCAATAGTAGATAGTTTATATGCTTTCTTCTATGCATTTTGTAAATAGGCTTCAACATCTTACATGTCATTTCAAAAAATGTAATTACATGTAAAAACAAAGATGTTTTCCAATAATGATGGACAACATTTTTGAATAAGTCAACTGGTTAGGTGAGATTTTCCTGGATTTGCTCACCTAATTTTCCTAGATTTACTCTCCTCTCCCATCTATAAATAAGAGAGGATTCTTTTGTAATAGTTACCTTTTATCTTTTGCAACAAAGTGTTTCCCACTTCTAAAACGAATATTGAAACTTTGTGTTCAATTTTGTGAATCTAATTTTTGATCAATAAAGAAGTGAAGTTGCATACCAAACTTTGTTTTGGGAACAATTATCTTATGGTTTGATCAAATTGGTAGTGATTAGTAATTGAGATTGAAAGGGCTTTGAGTAAATCTGTGTAAACTTTGAGTTACACTCTTTACTTGAATTTGTGATATTGATTGAAAACTATTGGTGAATTCTTTATAAGAATTTGTGCTTATATTTATTCATGTTGTTCGTGGGATTATCGTGGAGTATATAGGACTTTGTGCTTCTCATACAAGTCTAGTTGTTATCTTCAAGGATTCATTGTCGGAAGCTACAGAATGACTTTGTGCCTTCGTGAGCTTTCCTTATTTATCATTTATCATTGTCATGTTGGTATTCCTTGGCTTTTCTTTGACAAGATAGGAATATTGGAATTACTGCTTAGTTTTAGTTTGAAGTTGTATTGCATCAAGAACTTAAAATTGTGAAACATTGTAAAACATATTATCTAAAAAAAGAGAGAATCATGAATGTGAAATACCCCCAAACCGTTTTTGTAGTGTACATAGTTGTAAATATCTAATTAGTTTTCCTTAGTTTCAATAAGCAGTAAGAAGGGTGCCTCCCCTTTCCGAGAGGAGAGATTCTATCTCACGTAACTATGGCTGAAATTAAGGTTTTGTAATTTGTTAAAAGGGATTATGGGATTTTCACCCAACAATTTTTTGGTGACTCTGTTGGGGACACGACACACACAATTGAAGCCTCACACTTTTAATTGAAGTGAATAAGCTCTCCAGTATCTTATTGTGATCTTGTGTATTGTTATTTTTAATATTTCTCTTGTTTCCATCTACATTCTAGCTGGTATAAGATATACACGAGGTTTGAGGGCTCAAGGAGTGGTGGATCCATTTTTTGAATCGTTGCAACAACATAACATCCTTCTTGCTCTTCCACAAGTAAGGTCACTGTTGCAGTGCACCGCAAGTTATCCTCCACGAAGAATAAGATCTTCTCTTCCGAGTGAATCTTCTATTTTCCATAGAGTTCCAGTTCAAGTACCTGTTGTGCAACATATTATGGTTGCACCACCTGCAAGACCTTGGGGAAATGCATTTGGTACCCTTAGTTTGGCCACTCCTCTACATGAACTTCCACATGTCTCAAGAAAGCATATTTTGAAGTTTCTAGGCGACAACAAACAACATCTCGATGAACACATTATTGCCTTTTACATTGTCTATGGTGTTCTTGGCGTGGAACATGAAGATGTTGTTGTGAGATTGTTCATTGAATCTCTACAAGGAGTTGTTGCTGAATAGTTTTATACTCTTCCAATTGCTTCAGTCACTAATTGGAACACTCTTCACACCAAGTTTGAAGAAAGGTTCAAACTTGTTGAAGATGCACACGCCTTATTGGCATAGCTTACCACCATGCAAAACGAGCACTAACTAATTTGATTGCAAAATACGACAAAAAATTCTGACAAAAGATGTACAATAAAATGAATCATCGGGTACATGTGTACTTTTCAATTTTTTAAAAAATTTGTGCCCGACATTTGTCAAAATTTTGACGAACAGTGATTTTCATCAAAGTTTTGACAATCATAAATATTAATAAATAAAAGTGAGTTCAACAATTTATCTATACTTGCAACAATGTTTTCGTGCTATACTTGCGAATTTTCTCTACTTGTGACAGTTTGTGGAGGTTATAGGCCAAATTTTTTTGGTGTAAAATATCAGAATTATTAGATTTTGTTACCTGTCTATGATTAAAAATTATTGGAGTTTGAGTTTGATATTTTTTGAAGATCTAAATAGTCAAGCTTGGTAAAGAAAAATCATGTCAGATAATATTAGTGCAGAACAAAATGAAGAGATACTTGCTAGATTGAAAAGAAAGGGTGATGGGAAATGTTATTGTCCTTGCAATAATTGCAAGGGCTTAAAGATGAGAAGACTTTTAATCACAACAGCTAAGAAACATTGTAGGAAACATGGTCACATTGAAGGGGGGCATGATTATCGTCCATTAGTAAGTTGTTCATTAGATGTCTTTATATTGATTGAATTTGTAAATGTTTATATCATTTTAACATTTTTTATATATATAAAAAATCACTTGATCATGATCATGGTTTATTTGTGTCGATAATTATTATAAAGGTGGGGTGCCCTAGTGCACATGATACAGATTATCACAGCCCGGAGAATGTGGTTTTTTCAAGCGGAGGAACATGGAGCTATGAATATCGAAGATGAAGTTAATGATCCTATGGAAGAAGATGATCATGTGCAAGAAAAAATAGTTGAAGATGATGGTATAAATACATTGATCCATGACACATTTAGTGGCACAACTGATCATGATGATCAAGATGACTTTGATGATGTTCATGATTTACCTGCACTTGAGAAGGCATACAAGCCCCTTTATGAAGGTTCCCAAACAACTCTTCTCTTTGTTGTATTGTTGATGGTGAACTTGAAGGTTATGAATGGTTTATCCAACATAGCAATCTCAGGATATTAATAAATGTCATATATGTCATCTTTTTTCATCTATTTTAATTGTTGTTAGTTCATCACTAGTATATAAAGGATGAAATATGTACCATTAATATTATTTATATTAACAAATTATTTTTTTTGTTGTAGATTGATAAGTGAATTTTTGTTACCACCATCTAATATTTTACCTCACTCATACTGAGATTTATCTTCCATTATGAAAGATATTGGAATGGAGTATCATGTAATAGATGCATGTCCCAATGATCATATTATATATCATAAACAACATGAATTTGTAACAGAATGCCTGGAATGTCATATCAGTAGATATTGAATAGATCAACTAACAAAAAAGGTGCCTCGCTAGGTTCTTCGTTATATTCCCATTATTCCACGTATGCAACGATTATTTAGGTGTGAAAGCTTAGCACAATTTATGGATTACCATGCACAAAATAGAAGTGGAGATGACATTCTTTGAATGCCTACAGATGGTTCTGCATTTAGGGACATGGAGGAAAAATGGCCACACTTTAAAGAATTACCTCGTAATCTCAGGCTTTCATTGGCAGCGGATGGTGTCAATCCATTTGGAGAGCTAAGATCTATTTACTAGGTGTGGCCTGTTTTTGTTATCAACAATACCATTCCTCCATGGATGTCAATAAAGAGGGAGCACATAATGTTGGCAATGATTGTTCCAGGTATTTGTTTACATCAATTTTCTTTAATGTAATAGCATCTCATTTGTCTTATTTGTTGCATAATGACTTATATTTTTTTCATTTAATAGTCATGTACATTAATTTATATATATTGCAGTAAAATGGTTATAATAATTATGTAATGTTTATGTTCATTCAACTAGGTAAGTACCAAGTTAAAGATATGAATGTGTATATCGAGCCTCTTATCGATGAGTTACTAAAGTTATGGAATGGCGTCACTATGTATGATGCCTCTAGACCAATAGGACAAAGACAATTTCAATTCCATGCAATGCTTGTATGGACAATTCATGATGCCCCAGGGCTAACACATTTTTGTGGTATGTTATGACATTCGATTGCACTTTAACGATATTTAATTTTACGAAGTAGATATCATGCATGTATTTTAAATAATCTATTCATTATATATAATTATAAAAATTGACATATTTAATCCAATTATATATGATCTTGCAGGTCTTCAAACAAAGGGAAAATTTGCATGTCCAATTTGTGGTCCAAAGATGAAATCTCGTCATTCAATAAGTTTAGGAAAGCAGGTGTTTGATGAGTATAGGCACTTCCTCCACAAAAATCATAAGTATCGAACTACTGAAAAACATCTTTTCAATGGGAAAGAAGAGACTACATCAAAACCACGAAGAATGACACCTTGCCTATGGAAGTTGGAGTATAATAGAATTAACCGTCAAGGTTATACATTGGATCAAATTGTTTATCTATCATATGATATGTTTGGAATTTATATTTTTTATATTGTGTTTTGTTTACTCATGTTGTAATTGACAATGATTGTCGTTGTTAATTTTTTCAACTTATATGCTTCATGAAGGTCGTCAAGGCATTAATGGTTGGCTTCCACAAGGACTGAAAAGTTATCCCAGACAATTTAGTAGGTTGCCCCACTATGAGCAGCTACAAATTGTGCATTTGTTTGATACAATGCATATTGGAAAGAATATAACAGAAATGTTATGGAAAATATTGGATGAAGGTCATGACAAAGAAAAGATTGTCAAAATTTGTAGTGACATTCAGGAAGCCAATCATGCAATGAAAAATGTCATTCAATTAAATAGCGATGGAGACCAAATTAATAAAGCGCCCTTCCTTGGTTATTAATGGAGTAGCAAAACAATGCTATAAAAGAAGTCATACGGAAAATTTGATTTCCCACAGGATTTGTTGTGAACATAAACAATATCATAACAAAGAAAGGTGAATTTGGGTCAGGGATGAAAATGCATGATTGGCATACCTTCGTGAAGGTAATTATTTTGGTATATTTTATATATATTTGTATACTGCATGTACTTTTCAATGTATTATGTTTACTAGTTTTGGAAAAATAATGAAAAGATCATTTTATAATTGTTGCAATACGTTCTACCTCTATCTCTCCCAGACAACTTCGACAACAATGTCAAGCAAGTTATATATGATCTTGGAAAATACATGAGGTAAGTAGCAATATTTGTTCAATTTCTTGTATAGATCTTATATTTTTCATTTGTTTTACTTGTTATGTAATATATTGTATATTTTTGTTAAATCTCGTTAATATATTTGCGCCTTGAATCACTTGTAAATGGTTGTCATCTAAAGCAATCCATAAAGAAGATATAAATTATTGGAAAAGAAAAATTCCCCATCTAATGTGTGAAATGCAAAAATGTCTACCTTCGACATTTTTCAATGCACAAGAACACTACCTCATACACCAAGTTGAGGAGATTGAATTGTGTGGACTTGTACACACAAGGTCAATGTGGATGGTTGAGAGGCACTTGAAATTTTTGAAGGTTTTGGTTAGACAAAGAGCACATCCTAAGGGTTTTATGGTGGAGGGATATATGGTATACCAGACCATGGTGTACATTACTAAATATCTTCCTAAGTTCGCAGCAAAGATCCATGTAAATCACATTTAGGATCCCAACTCCATTGACAAATTTGAAGGGGAGTACCTGATGGGGAAAGGTAGATTGAGGAAAGTGAGAGGTAATTATACAATGGTCATGGAGATTAATTAGAATAAATTTTACATTTTCTTCAATTGCTTGAAAAAAAACAACAAAGAACTATTCCATATGAAAGAATCTTCCACACACAAATAGAAAAGTATTGGTATTGTATTACTCCAAAAAATAAGTCTTTCACTGTCGGTGCCTTATTTTATCCACTACGTCATTGCAACATCTTACTTTGATTATTCCCTTGTCGGCGTAACTTGAGATATGTTCTCCCAACTAAATGTAATGTACCTATGCTGATATTGTACAATGTGCTTCCTCGTTCACGTTGTTAGCTCTAAAAATGCAAGCAAAAATACCTCAAGAGGTTGCCAAACTCTTGGTACATTTCAGGGTAACATACAAGGCCAAATGGTTTTAAACCTTCTTCTCCTTAGGTGCTGCCAGACCTAGGTGGGTCTACCTATGTGAATGAAGCAGACTTGAACTATGTGATTCCTCCTACATTAATCTATTCACAATGACAATTTGAAAGTGAACATATGTACTACTAATCTAGCATAAATTGTATAAGCAATATCAAAGAAATGTGTTCAGTTAACAAATGTAAAATGTTTAAAATGAATTGAAACTAAGTGATGAAATGTGAAGACCAGTGCTCTATTGGGTATATGGAATCAAGTAGAAATCAGAAACAAGTGAATTATGACTGGCAATAATTCAAACTATTTGGCACTTCTATGTTTATAACTTGTATAAACAGACAAGGATGCAATTATCAAATTCTTCTTTAATAATCCAAAATAATATTCCTAAGTTGCTATGAATAATCAAGAGGACTTTAATCTTTACTTGAAAGACCCAATTAATTATGCCACACAAATACAACAAATGTGCACTGATAAATTGAAAATATGCTTGATATATCAATTTAAAAAATAGAGTAATATTAAATATGGAGACAATCTGGAAATATCTTCAATTAACTTAACAAACAATTGATACCAACATAGAGCCACCGAATTATAGATTTTCCATTAACTTCACCAAAAAATTTACACGTGCATCTTGGTACTTTATGATGTAAACATTGTATCAATCCTGATTCTCCTACTTCTTCTATCTACTCCTATCTTAATAATTTTTTCTTGGTCTTGGCCTCTCTTATTTATAGGAGAGGCAACAAGCTTCGAACCAAAATACATGACTTTTGATAACAAAACTTAACTAACATGTAAAATATAACTGAAACAATTAACAACTAACACATGACAATTCTGTTAATCTCTGAGTAAAAGCCCAAGTCACCATAGACCTTTGCAAAGATTTTACTTTATGATAATCATCATTGATAGTGATTAATCTTCATCTGAACCGAGGTATTTCTCCTACCACTTGCTTATGGTTAAATCATTTAGCCACTTGTATTCATGTGCAACAATGAAGTTCGACAGGTGGCTTTTCCATCTGCTATCGAGCAAGTTTCTAGCATCTACAATTAACTTTGTATAACCATTATCCAATGCAATAATTCCATCAAGCAGAGCATGAATTTTTTCCAGATTGATATTACCATCACCCTGTATATGTGTCAAACATTGTGGAACCATTTGATCAAACTCATTTCTCCATTCATCCACATCCTTGAGTTGACAATCACCTTTAATGATCAGAGGGGTAAAGCTGTGTTTTATTGAATCAAATGAATTCCTTTTATTTTCTACCTTCTTCATATCGATCAATACTTATGCTCATCAATGATTCCTTTTACCATTTCTTGAGTAGGTTTTAACCTTGGGGGTGCATCAGGATCTCTTTGTGTGGCTTTACACAGAGTGGTTAAGATATGGTAAGTGGGCTGCCATATTTTTTGCAATTCCTCTAAGATAGGGGAATTAGTATTTATCTATTCCAGAGCTTTTACCAAATGACTAAAGCCCTCGTGAACTCCACTTATTTTCTCTTTTAAAACTTCAACTCTGTGTTTCAATATTTCCTCCAAGGTACTCAAGATGTGTCATTTGATATCATCCACATTATGATTCTTTAGTTTCTCAACCTCTTCTTTCAATTGTTGAATTTGTGGATCTTCAACAGAAGTAGATGAATGATATACAACCATTTCATTCCCCTTTACATTTGTGGCTTGTTGCAATTTTTTTTTCAATCTGACATTTTCAATGAATAACTTATTTATCTCCTCATTTGATAGTTTGAGTCTTTTCTCATACTCTGTCATCTTCTTTTCCATGTTTTCCACTACATCTCTTGTAGACATTGTTGAATGCATTGTCATGGTTGTTGCTTTTGTGAGAGTAGTGTCCTTCATAGTTCTGACCAAAGCAAACCCTCTCATTTCCTGCACCAAATCTAGAAGCCTAGGCTTCCTTGTGCTTTTTTGTTTCGTCCATAGGGCAAGGGTCTGGGTGGTTGGATTATATCCTATCCCTGATACTCTTTCTTCTGAATCAAATTATGCAACCAATTTGGGATCATCTTGAGCTCTGATTTGATCCAACAAAAACACTTTGGAGAGATCCATTCCTAGTATAATGAGCATGTTACTTTTCAACACTAACTACCTTGCTTCTTTAGGACTAATATTGACATTGTCAATATTTAACTCTGCCATTGTTTGTGCCTACACTTTTGCATGTTTCGAATCATCAACTCCAATGAGGTTAATTTTCAGTCTGTCATCAAATTTTTTCATCTTCATTTTTAGAAGAAAATATTTGAACTCCCTAGTATGGATAAAGTCATCATCCTCCATGAATCTCAGGGAAGCAATAATTATTTCATCATCTTGAATTTCATCAATAGCCTCCTTCGATATTCTCATCTTGGGATCATGAGGCTCAAGGATTTTTTGTTTCTTTGCAACCTCTTTCATCTCAGCCAAAGTTAAGATTGCCTCTTGTTCTTCATCACTTGACTCATAGTCCACTAGTGACCCAATCTTCTGTTTATTGGCAGGAGGCTCATCTATTTGAGATGGAGGAGATAGATGAATTGGTGATGAAGGTGGTGTATGTGAAATAGAGGTTGTGGATGCTGGTGGTTGGGGTGTAGGAAGTGGGGCTGATTTCTCTTCTTGAGCCTTTTTAGATAATTCATCAAATTTACCAAGGACTAATTGCATTCTTTTCAACAAATTTGACTCCTCATAAAAAACCCCTTGAACTTCTTATCTTTTCCTCTCTCTTGATCCTCCCATCTCATCATTATTAACCATCTTTTTCTTCTTTCAAACACATCTACAAAATAGACCAGGTTTCTTATTACATCCTCTTCTGGATCAAATTCATGTGTTATTGCCCTCTTTGTGAGTAGGGTTCTTTTGATATTGTTGATGTGGCCTTCTAGATCACATTTTCTCTTTTTTCCCTGATCTAAGAGCAAAATTAGCTTTTATAAATCTTTGCAATTCCTCCAACATATCTGATCCAATTGACAATTCTTCAAATACCGTCAAATCGGGTAGAAATGTTCCTTTTTTCTTATTTTTCATCAATTCATGCTCCATCCAGAGCATTTTCCACATAAATTCTAAAAACAATACTCTGCTAGGCACAAATTTTGGTAAAATATGAGGGGCTTGATCATAACCATATACCCTGATGATGGTGTTTTGTGGCATCAAAAACCAATCAGCATAATTATGTGTAAAACCTTAATCCGGTTTGTATTGAAGGGGTCTCATGACATCCATTAGGGATTGTGGTAATCTTGGTGTAGGAAAACCAAGCTGAGCAATCAGTTTAATGACAAAGTCATCCCTAAATACAACATAATAACTTTCATTGCATTTATTGTCCCAAATATAACACCAATTTTGTATTGGGAGCATAACTCCATTCTCACGTGTTCTCAATTTTATCCTCTTTGTCCATTTTGTTTCATTTTGAGATAGAATCAAATGACATAATAAGGAGTACTTTCTAAAAGTTATGGGGGCCTTGGCTTCCCTAACCTATATCAAACCTTCATGAATCTGTTCCTCAACGAATGAAGCAAAATCAAACTCCACATTCAATTCAGGATGTTGGATAATCATGGCCATTCTCATCAACCCTATCAACATATTCTCCTCTGCATCAACTCCAAGAATTTGACATAATGCATAGTAGGTATTTTTGAAATAGGTCTGAAAGTCAGACACTGGAAAGGGTTCAAGTCTTGAAGAGTGAATAGGTAGGACTCTATTTTTGTCATGTGTAAGGGGAGCTCATCAGTTCTATAGGTGCTTTTCAACCTTCTATATTCTCGATCCAGCTTCCCCAAGTCAATTTCAGTGACAACCTGCCTGTTTAGGTCAAAACACCTAATTATAGCTTCCCTCGAGAAATCTACCAGACATTGATCATCTGGAAGTTTGACCATTTTTTATGGGGCATGATATCTATTGGCCAAGGCTCTGATTAGCTCGACATCAACAAAACTATTAGGAACAACTAATTTTCCTATGTCAAAAGTCCATGGGTTTGACACTGGAATCCTTTCATCTCTGTTCCTATAAAAATACCAATATAAATTCCACCTAGACTATGGAATTATTGGGTCCCTACACCCCTAAGCTAAATCCTTAAAGACTTTCTTATAACCCTTATCTACTGAACTAGGTAATAGGGAAAGTAATGGTGACTGCAATGAAATTCTACTAGATTTTTCTTCCTTTTTAGTTCCTACCTCTGATTTCTTTGGTGCCATTGTTTAAATTTCAGTGAATGATAAGTAGACTTACCCAGAATTTTGCTTGCTCTGCAGAATTCTTCCACTGTCATACTTTGAGCTCACTTGTATTCAGCTTCTGCTAGCATGAGTGCACGAATTCTCAATTTGCCTTGTTAAATTTTGATATCATACCACATTAATTTCATATCTTAAGTTCTTCATCATTCAAATCTTTCATACGGAGCTGAATTTCATACTTCAATGTTGATTGATGTGACCAACCTTCATTTAATGCTCCAACAGTAGATTACCGCACTACCGCATGACATTTTTCATTCCCCCGCGGTATAGCGGTTCCTCCTTATCTCTATTATTATTTCACCACTCTACCGCGAGCTCCATTCCAACCCTCCACAATATGGCAGTGCATTATTACCTCTGTTCTTAGCTTACCACTCTAACGCGGGCTTAATTTCAACCCCTCACAGTATAGCGGTTCCCTCTATTAGTATTAACCATGACCCCACTCTACCGCGGGAAAGACATCAACCTTTCACAGTATTGTGGTATACAATGTATTACTTCCTTTACCCACTGCGCTACCGTGAGTTGCTTTATTGGAGGCTACGATAAGGCGGTAAAAGGAAATTTTGACCTTGTGGATGGTAAAAACATGGTTTTTAAGGAATTTTTTTTGATTTCATATGAAAGGACCATCAGAATTTCAAATGAAAATTCTAGTTCCAACACATGTAGGCCATTCTTGCAATGTTTTTATTGGTGAAGCTTGCTAGTTGTTGTGTCGATATATTGTATCCTACCAATATAAACATAAAACATGATCGGGGTGACATAGATACTGCTTGGACGATATGTTATATCTCTTCAATTTGAAATGTGTGAACAATGGGTCTTGGATACATATAGTTTAGAGGTTTCTTACGAAAGATAATAAGACCATTGCTAGTGGGATGTTAGGTTTTCAGGTATATCAATTATAAATTAAGGTCGTATACCATGGTAATTAACTAATTATATGTCGTTTGTGAATTTTATTTTATTTATATAGTTGGTCAAGAGTGGGATGCACTACATTTGTATGTCGCAAACAATCTTTATTGGATGATAGTATGGATTGAACGATGTCAACAATCTGGTTGCACATTAACATTGGAAGGTGTGGCTTCATTGGTTAAAGAAGCTCATCGTAATGGAGATTCTGATGTTACACCAAGGGAAATTGATTTAGCATATTGTTTAAGAGATAAATAGGTACATATAAATATATTAATCACCCATATTATTTAATTATTTTCAATTATATTGATGTATATATATATGTTGAGTTTTTTTTCTTTGCATACATTCGACCAAGAATAAATATGTTTATCAACTGACGATGCAATAATTTTTACATGTTTGACATATTACAAGTGAAACACCACAAGGTTATGTGGTGCAATGGTCATAAATTTTGAATCAAAAAGTTGGATGACACAAAGAAAAATTGTGATTCTGGGATAACTGCAGTCTTTCAAGTGACTAATGTTTCATCTAGAAGCAACATACATCCAGAAGTCTCAAAAAATTGATACTGTGGGATTTTGGATGATATACTTGAGTGTGACTTTAAGTCCTTCAAATTAGTTTTTTTCGTCATCTAATGGTACAGGCTATGATTGAATGAAAATGATCCCGAGAGAACTGTTATTGAAAATGATAATGGATTTACCATGGTTAATACAAGATCGATTGAGCGAGCTGGAAATGAGCCATAT
The DNA here is from genome assembly GCA_007258455.2 of Sequoia sempervirens. Classification (NCBI taxonomy): domain Eukaryota; kingdom Viridiplantae; phylum Streptophyta; class Pinopsida; order Cupressales; family Cupressaceae; genus Sequoia; species Sequoia sempervirens. The sequence goes on along the minus strand of VDFB02125135.1, from coordinate 1,767 downwards.
GTTCTTCCAAGCCAATGTGAGCAGGTATTTTACTCAAAGGTTCCAGGTAAACCGGGTTGGTCATTTGTTGTTAGACATGATCCAAGAGGAAGGCCGGTAAAGTATAATGTGGTGGAAGAAGATACCAAAGAACTAGAAGATGATGTAGATGATGATCAAGATCAATTAGTTGACGATGTAACCGGACTTAAGATGTTGAAGAAGAGGAAATAGATCGATGATGTAGGAGCAATCATGAAGATGATGTCCATGTGGATGATGACATTATCTAAATTGATATCACTCTATGATGATGATATGCCACCAATCCCATACTGTCAACTGATTGATGATACGCAAGGAGCTGGATTGAAGAAGAAGATCAATGACATTGAAATGTATGAGTTATGCATTATATTATCTATTTGATATTGATTTCTTTGATAGAATTATATTTGACTTATATGCATACATAATTAATTCATGATTTTTTAATTTTATGCCATTACATAATTAATTCACGATGTACTTTTAATGTTGTTAATTCATGATGTTACAACTATTGTAGCTCTCTTAGAAATTTCCATATGATCAAATCCTAATTACTCTACGACTATTTATGATTAGATATTCTTTGATCATATCTTTGGTTATTTCATTCCCAAAAAATTAGCGTTTCCTCATGTTGACCCCGCATAGTGACATATGTTTTGTATTACTAACATGTGACATTGTATGCATATATTGCTTTCTTGTATATATTATAGTTTTACCAACATATACTATTGTATGCTTGCATGGCTTCTTAGTTAATATATATTTTTTATTATTGATCTTTTTGATATTTTCTATAAGTTATTATTAGATGATACACATTGGATTCCTTTTAATTTTTTATATTTGAAGATACATAACTAATTACAAGGATAATATAAAGAAGATATATCTATATATGTATCATTTATGAGTTTCTAAAATATTTTACTTCCATGTCAACCACTTTCTTTACTTCAATTGAGAAACATAATACCTCTATAATATTGCATTTATCAAGTGTCAATAAAATAAAATTCAAGTACTTAGCTATCAATTTTCTCTTGATTGATCTAGTAATAATATACTAGCCAACTAATACTCATCCAATGATATCATCTTGCATTGATTTGTGTTGCTTGACCATCTCTTGGTTTAAGGTATGAATTTAAGGTTCTTACAATGACTTTTCAACCAATGGTATTATTCTATCCTATCTCTACCATTCTAGTTCTAAAATAAAACATACAAATCAAACTTAGCTAGCAATCACACCTTAGTGTGCAATGGGTACGCTAAAAAAGTTTGGAATTTCAATTAGGATAAATTTTGGTCTATTTTTTGCATACATTTATGCAATACATGAGTTCAATTGGTAGGACATTTAGCAAATGATGTTGTTTGTGCAACAAAGGTCTCAATGGAGAAATTATAGCTTCAAATAAACTATGCATCCACTTACAGGGATCCAAACATGATTGAAATAAAACCTCTAAATTAGGAAGATGATCAAGCTCCATTACCAATAGGCTCATGTTATGCTTGCAATAAGGAGAGATGGAGAGGTAGCGATAGAAAGAGGGATAGATAGAGTGGGGAAGAGTGAGAGATAGAGGGGTAAGGAGATATAGATAGAGAGGAAGATAGAGATAGAGATGGAAATGTAGAAGCAGAGGGATATGGAGAGGAGGAGAGGAGAGAAGGATATAGAGAGATAAAGAGAGAGAGGAGAGAGGGATAAATAGAGATGGAAGA
>VDFB02125134.1:0-42499 GCA_007258455.2 Sequoia sempervirens | reverse complement strand
AATTTCTCTATTGGTAACCTCTGCCTAACCATTGGCTTCAGGGTGATAGGGGCTAGACTTCCTATGCCTGATCTTGTAATCATTCATCAGTGCAGTTATTAAATTGGATGTGAACTGAGCTCCTTGATCCATAACAAGTTCCCTTGGGACTCCAAACCAAGTAAAAATCTAGTCATACATGAAATCAACAACTTTATTGTCATGGGCATGTGTCATTGCTTTCACTTCCACCCACTTGGTTACATAATCAGTACACACCAAAATGTATGATTTCCCATTGGATGGAGGATTGATAGCCCAACAAAATCCATGCCCCTCTTGTCGAAGGGACTGACTACCACTTGTGGATTCAGGGGCATTTCATCAAACCTTGTTGGTCTCCCCATGCGTTGACATCTGTCACATTTTCTGGTGTAGGCTGTAGCATCTTTGTGTAGTGTGGGCCAATAGTATCATGTAGTAAGCACTTTCATAGATTTTCTCTTGGCTACAAAGTTCCCACCACATGGCTCACCATGACAGGCATGCAAAATTTCATAGGTCTCATCTTCCCTAACACATCTTCTCATGACTTGGTCAGGTCCTGTGTAAAATAAACAATCTGCAATCCATGAAAAGTTAAAACTTTTCTCTACCAACAATTGACTTTCCTTTGGTGAGAAGTGTGCTAGAATTTTTTTGGCTGCTAAATAATTTGCAATATCTGCATACCATGGAGTTTGAGCAGCAATAAAAAATAGATGTTCATCGGGAAAGTTATCATCAATTACCTCATGGGTGTCAGGTGTAGTTGTTTGAGGCCTTGACAAGAAATCAGCCACCACATTAGCTGTCTGGCTTATCAATAACTATGATATCAAATTCCTGCAACAATAGGAGCCATCTTGCTAATCTGCCAGATATGGTAGGCTTATTCATGAGGTACCTTATTGTTGCATGATCTATATGGACAAATATTTGGTAACCAGTGACATAATGTCGAAACTTGTTCAAGGCATACACAACTGCTAGCAATTCTTTCTCTGTGACAGTATAGTTTAATTCAGGGCCTTGAAGGTTTTTGTTCATGAAATATATGGCATACTCTATGGAATTTTCTTTTTGTCCTAAAACTGCCCCTATGGCATAATCAGAAGCATCTGTGTGTATATGAAAGGGCAGGCTCCACTTCGGTCCTTGAAGAACAAGTGTCTGAGTAAGTAGGTTCTTAAGCTGCAGGAAAGATTTGTCATAGGCCTTAGTCCAGTTAAATTCAAAATCCTTCAACAACATGTGATGTACAAGGCAACATAAGCAAAAAGAAAGAATGCATGGAAAACAACATGATACATTCATTAATCACACATTAAATCTATTTCATTATTTAAAAACGATATGCATGATATCAGTCATTCGGGAGGTCAAATGGGGTAATTAATATAGACACATGGATATTAAGCTGTAGGAATATAGGATTGTGTAGCTATAGGATTCTACCCAATTTTGAATAAAAAATCTTTAATCAAAGAGTTAAACAACCATCAACAATAAAAGTAAAGGTATTAAAAATACATTATGATATTCAAATTATGAGCATATTTTAAGCTCATCATTACTCATGCTCACACAAGTCCTAATACATGTCCTCATGATGTTGATGTCACTAGAGAAGATGATGATAGAATGAATAAGTTCTTAAATGATTGCCTTAATAACCTTGAATCTAATGCATCCTTTTATCCTTTGATGAAACAACCAAACTCTTGAAATGCTTGGTTACTTACATCTCAAAACTAAGACAAAATTTGAACCTAAGTTCCCTACAATAGGTGAACCTAGCTCCTCTAAACAATCAAACACTCAACCATTTTATGATAGAAAAGTAACAAACACTCCAATCAATCTAGAAGAAACATATGGAAAGGGATTCACAATCTTGAGTAAACAAGGATGTGATACAACAAGTGAACATAACATTCACCAAGTCCTAGAGAAAATATCAACTAATGAAAACATAAAGGGGTTAGGATATCAAGATCCCCTCACAACCTAAGACCTCCTAAAGAATACCTAAGGCTTCATAGAAATGATATGGTAATCTTAGATTCTCCTCCTAATATGAATGTCCTTCCTAAAGAACAACCAATAACTCACAACAATGACAAGGATGATAGGATCACCTCAAGTCCTCGTCCTCAACCATCAACTCAAAAAATTGATGAATCTAGCAAGCACAAAAGACTTTACAAATTACAAAAACTACAACCCCTTCGACCGCCACCTAAAAGTGAAAGAAAATTACAAATCTTTCTCAACCAAGGACTTATACTATTGCCACCAAAGCAATATAGGATCGTACTATATCCTAAAGATGCAAAAGTTCCACATTATTGATACCACAAAACTCTTGGACATAGTACTGATGAGTGTCATGCATTTAAGATCATATTGAGTAAATATCACTTTAGTAAAGATAATTGTTATCCAGTGATCAAATAACATCTCCTTTTTCCTACTTGTCATGTAATAGTTGTAGAATACTTTATTCTCACTATTACATGATCTTTCCCATCACCTACCTTGGATCATTCTTGTCTTGCACTTAGTGGGGGCAAGAAGTAGATAGCTTTGTCCTAGTAATGCATTTGTCATTGTCCCTTAGGCTCGTTGTCTACCTGAATAGATTGGGAGGTGAATGACCTACTTTAGGTTGACTCGCTCGTGCCTTACTAGTCTTTTGTTTTTTCATTTTCTTTTGTGTGATTGCATGTGTATAATGTGATGGACCCTACATGATGTTGTGTTTGATGTTTCTCTCTCTATGCGCATTCCTCTATTTGCACCTCCATTTTTCTATATGTTGTAAGCTTTTCACCTTTTCATTGGTTTTTACCTTTCATTTTTCATTATCTTTTCTTTCTTTTCATTTTTGTTCTTATGTTTTCCTTTTGGGGATGACACAAGGTGTTGAGACACCCTATGTCTCTTCCATGTTGACCCAAAATATTTTTCATTATCTTTTCTTTCTTTTCATTTTGGTAGATTGTGTTTTCCTTTTGGGGATGATGCAAGGGGTTGAGACACTGTATGTCTCTTCCATGTTGACCCAAAATATTTTTCATTATATTTCCTTTAATTTCATTTTTGTCTTAGGTTTTCCTTTTGGGGATGACACAAGCCATCAAGATACCATATGCCTCTTCCATGTTGACCCAAAAGGATTTTCATTTTGTTTTCGCCCTTTTTTGTGTCATTCTTTCTGTTCTATGTGTATTTGGGGAATGATGACAGTTCTGAGCTCTCTAATATCATTGCAACAAAGATAGATATTGACCCTGAATACATAGATCCCTTATGTGTTTCTGCCCGGGGCAACCCTCTTTTCCTTTTTCATGTTTTGCCTACTTTAAAGTAGTTGCTCGTAGCACAGTGTTTAGCAATTTCTTTAAAGTGGGAGAATACATTGGCATTGTTTTGGTATTCTTTTTGCATTTGTATTCATGTTCCTTATGTGATTTTCCTCCTTGCAATGCGTCCTTTCTTGGTGGTGTCATTGGGTTTGATTTCCTCCAAGAGTGTGTATTTCCTTGTCCTTTCTTGGAAACATTATGTACAATGTTCCCCAGGATGAGACCTTGTATTTATCCTCTCTTGGAGATATTAAGCACAATGTTCCCTAATAAGAGACTTTGCATGAATGAAGCAAAATCCCTTCAAACGTTTGTCTTTCCTATTGCATTTTCTCTTTGTACCTTATTAAAGTCATGGAGGTATAGCTTTGATATGGTCCCTTGGGGCTCACCTAGTGAGCAACTAGCTTCACTAGCCCTTGTGAATGTGTGTTTTTTTTTGCATAGTGGACAATGCATCCCATTTGTAAACCTCTTTTGGACAAACAGCCTAGACTCGATCCACAACGCATTGGACAATCAGCTGAAACTTGATCCGTTGCATTTTTATTTTTCCTTTTTATTTTTCTATATTTGATGGTGTATGCTTGCAATTGTGTTATGGCTTCATATATCATCCCCATGTGTGTTCCTTTGTGCCTATGTTAGTTTTCCATAGGATCTTAATCCTAGGGGCTTGGTCACCCTCTTGATTGTTGCCATCCTATCTTACTAGCATTTGTACATTTGAACCCCTCGTGATTGTGTGGTTGGCTACTTTAGAGTGAGTTTGAAGCAAGTTCATCCTCTCACTAAAGTGGGGGCTAAGTGTAGTGTAGGAAAATGCACACCCTTGCATTTTCACACTTTTTTGGGCCCACCTTGCTTTATCTATCCCTATTTATGTCTTAATTGGTCCTATTTTACATCCACAAGCTTAATGAATTATATCTTTTTATGGCTCATCCTGACAAACCTCAAAGGGTAAATGATAATTTAATGATTTTGGCTATGTGTCCCTAATTTTGGGTCAGGACTAAGACACCACCTAGGGCATCTTTATTCCCCAAAGGTCTTGGGACCCTAATTTTAAATGTGCCTTAAAGTGTCCCCCTTTTTGGAGTTTGTGCCATGAGTTTCATGCCTCGAGACTAAGACACCACCTAGGGAATCTTAGTCCCCCTTAAGGTATTTTTGGGATTTAATTTCAAATCTTGGTGGGATTTAGCCTCATTTAATTAATGAATTCATAAGTCAACTTTTTATGGTGTAATTTTGAGATATTAAGCATGAATAAGTATAAATACAAGGTTCATTTCTCTCATTTTCATATCTAAGCAATCTAGGAAATCCAAGCACTCTAAGCATCCAAGCATTCAAGCATTCAAGAAAAATTTATCAAGCATTTGGAGCCATCATCAAGATTCAAGCATCATATCAAGAATATTCTTGCATCATGTGTGTTTTTGAGCTAACATTTGTGATGTAGGGTTTTGATTGAAGCAAGCAATTCAAGTCCTTATCTATCAAGCATTCCTTTAATTCAAGATCCATATCCAAGATAGCCAATTCACACAAGTTTGCAAACTTCATAACAAGGGTTTGGTGAGTTGTAACATCGCATGTTGTTCATTCATCATTTCCCTTCATTATTCTATTTTATTTCAAGGTTTAATTACCAACAAGGGGTTTGACCAATGCAAACCCCCAGTTACTAACAGTCAACAAGTTTTTCCTCTCTTGCATGTTTGTGATTGTAGATATAGGTTGCAGAATTGAAGAACATTTGAAGTGAAAATTGCAAAGTTGTCATGTCTTCACGAAAAATCACCTACAAGTCAAATTCAGAAGTTTCAAAACATGAGATCAGAGAAGAAGAAAGTGTAGACCTTGAGCCTTGGGATCACATTTAGAGATTTCAAAAATTCTAGACAGGACTAAGTCACCACCTAGGGTGTCTTTGTCCTCCTAAAGGTATTTTTTAGAGATTCTTTCAGATCCAAATCCAACATCTGAAGATTTTGTATCCGCCCTGAAAAATAGCAGTAGGACTAAAAAAAAGTAAGGGCATCTTATTCCTCTATAACACTTTTTGGCAACATTTTTTCATTTCTGAAATCCTCATCACATTTCCAGACTTTCTAGGTCACATACCCTAAGTTCCTATTGCATAATTTCATCATTTGCATCCATCATTTAGCTTGCATTATTAGGTTTTATACAAGTTGAATGTTAAAGTGTCTTTTGCAAGCTTTTGCTTGGTGGTGAACCCTTTAAAGCTTAAAGAACCCCTTCCTAGGTCTTCCTTGTTGAGAATTGACTCACCTTTGAGGTTGATATTCAATCTAATTTGGATTCCTAGCACATTATTGAGTGACTAAGAGAGAATAGGAGTGAGCATTTTCCATTTCCCATTTACCCATTGGTTCATTTTGGTGGAACCGACATTTTAAGAGCATTCATTTTTTTATTTAGAGTCCATTAAAATCCTAGATCTAGGTTGCATTCATTATTACATAAAATATTGCATTAGTGAAAGTGCATCTAGGGTTTATCATATTTAGTGAAAGTGCATCTAGGTTTTCTCATATTTTCATTAGTGAAAGTGCATATAGGTTGCATTTTTGCTTTCTTGCATCATCTTATCTCATTGAAAAACTAAAAAGTGCATTGTTCATCATCCTAGTTTCATTTAGGAACATTGTTATTGCATTCAATTGCTTCTCACTAGTTACTTTTTCTTGCATTCATTTGCACATTTTTTTGTTTATAAACATCAACTCCCTAAATAGGCAACCTATGAGCATTGTAAGAGTTATTATTACAAGGTAACCCATTTGAAGTTTCATTTCGTTTAAGAGTTATTATTTTTTAAGAAAAGCTTCTAAAGAATACATGTATGTGTTTTTTTATTAATATGTTTTATTGTGTGTAATACAAACCTTAAGGGAGGGTGTTGGAAAATTTAAGGTTTGCATTTTAATAAATTCACTTTCGTGACTTAAGTTAGTAATTAGTTGGGAGTTAGTTTCTTGTAGATAGTTTGGAAAATTTATGTGAATACAATGGTTTATAATCATTTGCATAGTTTATTTTAAAATTGTATTTGAACTTAATAATAGTATTATTTATTTTAATTACTATGAAAATTTAGATGATCTTCCATTAAATTCAAATACCGAGTAATAAAATAAATGTTTCTTTATGAATTACAAGTTATGTGAAAATCAATATAACAAAAAGGGGATTGCTTTCTAGTGAGAATTGGATTTTTTATCAATTACAAATAAATAATAAATAAATAAATAATGAAATTTCTTGTTAAGAATGACAAATCTTCTTATATTAAATCATAGCAACTTTTAGATAGAGAAGAAAGCTAGTTAAAGGGGATTGTTAAACTAAACACAAAAGCATGCATTATTTATTAAACCAATAGATGCAATGATAGTACCCACTATCATAGCAATTGTAATTTTGAATTGCTTGATATAATGCCCCAAATTTTGATATAGTATATTAGTTAATGTATCTAAATCCTTGCAATAATGTATGTTATATGTAGCTAGATTTTGATTAGATGTGTCTAAACCTCTCTCATTCATCTAAAAGATATAAAACCTAAAATGTTAAGTTGTTTAATGACTAATGAGATAAGTATTGATCTTTATGGGCATAAATCCTCACCTTATAAAAATTAGTAATGATGTTTTCTTTTCTTAAACATTACTAAATTATAATGTCAAGCTAAGACATGTAACCCACATTTTTTAAAATTACTTAAACTATTTGAAATAAAGAAATGTAATCTAAAGATTATTAAAATAGTCAAACATCTATTAGAATCAATTTTATTAAAACAAATGACAAAGTGTAATTTCAACTAAACATAATGAGTACTTTTCAAATGAATTCATATAAATTTAAACTACACTTGTTGATTGAAAAAATTGTTCAATTTTATACAACTCTCATAAATAAACAATACCTAAACATTTTATTTAATTATTAAAAAATTATTTGCTTTTTATAATAATTTATTTTTATCTAATTTACATTTATTAAAAAATTATTTAACAATATTAATTAAAAAATAAAAAATAAAATAGTTTTTAATACAAGTTTTGATTTAATATTTTTTTAAAATTTTATTACAATATTTATGATATTTAACATTAATAAATTACTATTGAAACCAAAAAAAATCTTGTTTCTTTCTTTGATGCTTGGTGAAAAGGGAAAATTAAAAAAACACTTGTAAAGCTCTGTACATATATTTGAAGGAAAAAAAGGTAACATATCAGTCGAGTGACTCAAAAGCTACGGTCACATAATTAGTAGAGTTCTGCATAGCCAAGCATAGGCATTCATTAATCTGATTCTTCTGGACCTCTGAAAGCATCGTTGTCATATGAAAAGCTTAGAACACTCTTTTCTTATCTGCCCCTGCTTTCCCGTGAGCACCTTGTAGTTGACAAGTTTGAGCAGGGCGAGCAAGAAATCATGGTTAAAAAGAGTCTGATCGTAAGCATACGCTTCAATCAAGGCGCGGGCTGTGGGAAAAGCCATTAATGCCTGGTTGACATGCAGAAGCCCGTTTCTGCTTAACAAATTTTTGTAATAGTGGTTATCGAATGATGATGCACTGCAAGGGTCATGCTCCACCTCCAAATTTTCTTGCCCACTACAAAGGGAGCTCAGGTGGTTACGGAACTCCACGTTAATGGTGGGGTCGAGTCTCCCACTGCCATTAAAGTTTGATAGCCTTAATGAGAAACAACTACAATAGGCATGGCCCACCGTGTGGACTCCTAGAAGGCACGCCATATCCTTTTCAATGAACCCTTTATCCTAGAATGCGGCAAACCTGCTGCTGATGGAATCATTCACTGAACCCAGACTTCTCTCTGCCAACCTGGCAAAGGCAGACGTGTTACAAGTCCCTACGCCCTATTTTCACCCCTATAAAAGGCCCTTTTGTCTGCAATACAAAATCAAAATTTAAGTTATTGGTTATAGATTAGGTAGTATTGGAAGTTAAATCAGTAAGAGAAGAAACAGAAAGAAACACAATCACATTTATGGCATCTCTTGCTCCAAGCACAATAATGTTGGCACAAGAAACAGTTTCAGGACATGCATGCTACTTCAAACTTTTCTTTAATCACATCAATTAAGTCGTATCCCTTGAGAGAATTGGCATTTGTGATGGATTCCTTCTCAAATAAAAACTTCCCCTCAACCGAATCCAGTAAGATAGAAGCATCACACCCCTGCATATTCAACATTAATTTACATAAAATTCTGAAATTTGAGCTAAGCTGTATTAATGAAACAGGGTTAGTTCTTTGTTTATTACATGAACAAAACAGTCATGGAAGGCCAATTGTATAAGGACAAGGGCCACGTCAGAATTATGAAACAACTCATTAACTATGGCCTTGATGATTTATTCTTCCTGTGGGCATGAATTATGATAGAAGTTGGGTTGCAATCCAGTTGGGGTGAAGCCATTGGCCGATATCAGCATTGCAAAAGTGAGCACAAACAAGCATGCCAATGAATGAATTCCCATCTTCACTCTTCACATAGGTGCTGATTTGGAGACAAAACAAAGCAACCCATTAGACAGTTGGGATGTGAATCCCAATGGTCATATGATCGTTTGTATTCTACCATCTCTTCTTTTTTTAAGAGCTTTGTATAAATATGTGGAATATCATATATTGTGTGGTTGATTGGTGATTGATTTATAAAGTGATTCCTGCTTGAGAGTAGATGTAGGAAATTACCGAACCACTATAAATTTGTGTCTTGTTTTGTTCTTTTTTTTTTTGTTTTATTATGTTTCTCTGCTTGTTTAATATTTACAATTGGTATTAGATTTATGGAGGAAAAGCTGAAGAATTTCTAAAAATGGGCATAGCAACTTTGGATGATTAGGCCCAAGTTCTCATGTCTTGGTCCTGTGGCTCTAGAGAATTTTATAATCAAATTGTTCATCCTACTGAAAACTTGCCATCATTTGATTTTGGGGCTACTCAAATGAAGTTTCTGGATGAATTAGATGTTGAAACTAAATTTGTTGTTGAATATTTCATAGGTTTGTTGGAATCAGGTAGTGATTGCAGAAGAGGAGTTGGTGGGGCTCCCAAGTACTGGTTTGAAGATAGGGCGCCTCAGGTAGATCATTAGGTGACACAAAAGAAGAAAGTTTCATTTGCTGAGACTGTTGATATTTTTTATTATGAGGAGGACTATGATAATTTGAAGAAGAGCAATAAACATAGAAAAAGTAGCGATCCAAAAGGAGAAAGAAAGCAAGAGAGGAAGAAGGGGTAGAGGAACCAGATGAGGGAAGGTCTGAAACTACTCCGTGGATTGTTTTGGAGGAGAGTGAATCCCCATGTGATGGCAAAATTTCATGGGCTCCAAAAGAAAATCCCATGCTCAAACCAATTGTATATCTTGCATCAAACACTAGAAATGGCATTGCAAAGCTTGAGCCAGTCAAGCCTGTTGGTGTAGGGGAGGACCCACTTTTAGGCGACATCATTAAAAAAATTCTTAACCTTTTGGAATATGATGAAATGTCTATTCAAGACTGTACATTTTCTCACAAGCGCCAGCATAATACATTGGAGATGTTTGTTGGCAGGCTAGAGAAGGAGGCTCCTGAGAATGATCATTGTCTAGTGTCTGGTGGTACTGATGCCTTGGATAAAGAAAACTCCAAGAAGCAAGCTCTTCAGGAACTGAAGGTTCGGGTGGAGGAAGCCATCCAAGACAATAAAGCTATTTTTCACAAGATTGGTGCCGAGGAGGACAATGACAATAATGAGATCCATGAGGATTCCAAAAGTCACAGAAACTTGAAATCCTAGGAAAAAGGGAGATCTGAAATAGGGGAGGCCAAGGAGTACCTTGTGAGTCCCTATAAAGGGGCTAATGATGGACACGAAGTTGATGTTGTTTCTAGGGTGAAGCTTGAAGCCTTGATTGGACTTGATGGCTAGCTAGCTAATTCAATATCAATGCCTTTAGGGAGTCATGTGCAACACAACATTGGAGTTCGCAACACATACAAGACTGGGAGCTCCTTAGATAGTCACTCTACAAATACTTATTTCAATCAAAATATGGTGATGGAAAGGTAATATGTTATAAATGGGGGGCTATTGTATCCCAAGGTGCAGGGTTAAAAATTATGCGCAGTTGATTGTGCAAATACAATTTTGCAGAGGCCATTTTTCACTAAGTTGGATTTGGCATGCATTGCGGTGGATTTGGATCAGTGGGAGAAGAAAATGATGATGGAGGTGTTGGGAATAAGGTTTTTCAACCTTAGAGTCCTAACATTGAATTATTTAATGTATTATTGTATTTATTTATTTTAATTAATTGCCTACAATGTCATGTCATTAAGTGGGACCCACTGGCTAGGTGGCATCCCTGTTGGAGGTGATTGTATGACACATATTCATTACATGTGGAGGGAGGTGTCCCACTTTGGAAGCATGGACCTAGGACAAGTGGTGTCATCTTATCACATATTTTATGACACGTCATAAGGTATATTTTGAATGGAGAAAGTGTGGTGCCTTAGTGGGGTATGAAAAAAGTGTGAAAGAATAAGTGTGATAGTCATGTTTGACTTATTCTTTGTTTGTTGAATGTGTTGTAAGTGTGACAAAATTTTATGGCACATGTTATATGACATTTGTAAGGAATTTGTCATAACACACTATAAGCATGAACTAGGTGCCCAAGCTTGGAGAGAGGTTTTGCATGCTATGACAATTGTAAGAGTAGTAAGAGAATGTTGTACAAATGGCCAAATCATGCCTATGGTGTGAGATATTATTGACATATGGCTTTGGATGCCTAAACTCTTATAGAAGCCTCTCAAAGCTTGTATCTCCTATAAATAGGATGCCTTGCATTGTAGAATGCATAGTTTGATTGTAGGTATTGAAGTGTTGTTGGATTTCCTCCAGAAGAGCAAGATGTAGTCTCCATGTTAAGGCTATGAGCCTACAAGTGTATTGTAACCTTATTGCTGCAAATTAATACATTGGTTTGATGCTTTGGAGTGTGGGGTTTTTTACCCGAAATATTTTTCCCCACGTATATCATGTTTTCTTCTCTTTTATCTATCTTTCTTGTTTTCTTTGTGTTTCTCATTCTTGAAATGCTAATTTACATGTCGTTATGCTGCTGAAATTTTCTTAGATCTGAAACTGCATCAACTTTCCTAGAAGGGTTAGTGCATGGAAAATTAAATTGTTTGTTTCCGCTTCAAGGCATAGTAGTATGTGCTTGTATCAAGATGATTAAAATCTGATTTATTTTAAGAAGCATAAGATACTGAAGGTGCATACTGGATGTTGGAAGGCTTTCTAAGTTCATCATTTCCTTTCATTTGGTATCAAAGCTCAGTTCTGAACTTGCATGTCACTTGCATATGCTCGCATGGTGATGCATGTGGTGTTTGGGGCTTTGGATATTTCTTCTGTTGTGATTTCTTAGCTTGGAAAGCTTGAGGGAATTTATTTTGAAGGAGTTGGTTGATCGTTAATCCTTGAATGAGTGGAATTTTTGTAGTTGATCTTGTTTTCTAGAAACAACAGGCATTGTGAAGAATGGAAAAGATATAGCTTTTATAGAGTTGTTCATGTAGTTACATTTGATATGTTATTGATATGGAGCTCCTAATTTCATAGCTAAATAACCCTCATGCATGGTGGTTTTTTTTCATTTTGTGGTTATGTGCATTATAGTTTTCATATTGGATGTCTAAGATGGAATCTCTAGTCATATGAAGAGACTCATGTTGTTATTAGTTCAATTTGGTGTTCCTATGTTTGGTGGTTTTTTTTATTTCCTTACATTGGAAGGCATTAATTTAATAACCTCAAATGCATGTAGGCTATGAAGTTGATCATTGGATGATTTAGAAGCTTCTAGAATAGCCTAGGTCTCTCTCGGATGCATGTACATGTTGGTGGTGGAGTTGGCTTGCAAATGGGCCTAGAAGTTCCTAGACCTCTCTTTCCTAATGGATGTTTTTACTTGCATGGCTCATATTCATGTTCCTTGGATTTGAGGGTTTTATGAATTTTCCATTTAAAAATCTATGATTATGCATATTCATGATATTCCATTGTTTTGGTTTAACTATTATGGTTGTATACAAACTTGAGGGTCTTCTAGATGGTAAGTGGATATGGATTTGCACGTGTGTTACAAAACATGATGGGTTTGCAGGTTTACACGGTAAATCAAAATTTATGGTTTTTCAGATTTGTAGATGAACTATTTTTTAGATTATGTTTCCCTTGTGGTATTTCTGGATGTAAGATAGTTACAAGTTTGCGTGTATGCTTTGTGCATGTTTTGAGGAGGTTTGCAACTTTCTCATTGAGGAGATGTTGGTATATGTTTTACCATTGGTGATTTGTGGATTATGAAGTTGGGATACTTTATATTTTATTAGCTTCTAGACAACCTATTTCCTCTGAAGGTTTTACAGTTTCCATGTGTTCTAAAAGCTATGGGTTTGTGTAGATCTTGAGTATTCACTTATTCAAATAAAATATGTGTGGTCTATTATTATGGATGTTTAAGTGGTCTTATATTTACATGGAGATTTTTTTTACAAGTTTTACATGTGAACAAAAATTTGTGGTTTGTAGATCTATGGAAAATATTGTGTTCAAACTCTTGGAGTTTTTTAGATGAAAACAATTGCAGATTTGCAGGAATGCTTGTTTGGTTCCTTAACTATGGTACTTGAATGCGGACATGTTTGGAAAATCAGATCAAAGGTTGATTTGGTGTTTGAGTCATTTGTTCTATATGGTTATTCTCTTAGATATCTCAATTTTCATTTTACTAATGTGATGATGAATTTGCATGTTTCAGCGAGCAGATCTACAAGTCATGCAGGTTGTGGATTAGCTACATGTTTACTACTTGGTTGTGGATTATCTTTATTCACTAGGTCTAATGCATTATTGTTGCATAATTTTGATTGTTGGCCTTGTTCTTGGTCATTAGTACATTGGTATGTGTGCTTGGAGATGAGAGGAGGGATGTTTCTTATAGTACCTGAATAGTTGTTTTTGGGACTTGTAGCATGTGGTTTGTCATGATATCATGGATAGCCTGGTTACACTTTTTAGTGGGAGCTTTTGAAAATGATGGTTTGGCAGTGATGGGGATTCACCATTTGATGGTTTATGGTCTTCTGCAATGATTGTTGGTGTCATGGATGGACTCTTGGTTTCTACTTTTATGCAATGATGGTTCATTGACATATTTGGTTTCATTAATAGGGGATGGTTTTATTCATATTGATTACATATGTTGATTCTTGGTTAAGGGTGTTATTGTATTATGTCATGGTTTACTCTTGATCACATGTTAGAGTTTTGGCATGGTACTTGTTCTCTTGAGACCAATATGTATGCATTGTTGTATGTGATCTCCTAGGAGGAGATGGTTAGATCTTGTTGTCATGTTTATGTTCTTATTTCATGATTGGAGCTTTGACATTGATCTTGGTGGTTCTCTGTGTATTGAGTAAATTGATCATTTGCTTGATTACTTCATGATGGTACTATGTTGTATATAGAGTTTGGCATGGATTGGTTGGTTACAAGCACTCATGGATACTTGGACACTTAGGTGAGGCTTGTTGTTAGAGACATGTTTTGAGATGGTCACTCTTGATGAGATATCGACAAGAATAATGAGGAGCCTACACTTTGGTTGGACATGAGTTCAATATGGACCTATGAGGAGAATATTCTTGGATGATTCATGATGACTTAGATATCTTGGAGGATTATTCTCATTCCCCACTCTTGGCCTACTCAGCAATCTACTTGAGAGGTATCACCCATTGTTCCTTTCAGGTGTATTATGTTATTCTTTTTCCTCTCATGCATATGGATCTTAAGCTAAGGATATATGGTTTTGGAGGATTCATTAGAGTGTTAGCATGTTTATCTCCTTATGTATTATGAGAAAATTCATTGATGTTGAGTTTAGGAGATGTATTGGGCTTATTTCATGAAATGGGAATGGATATTTAGTTTGATCTTCTTTGGCTTGAGAAGCTTACATCCATGTTGATTACATGATACATATGTTATGTTTTATCTTGGTGATTGAATGGTTGGGTGTTGTTATGGATTTTATTTTGGGGTGTTGTGGAGGAGATCATACTTGACACAGTTGACATTTAGAGGTGTATGTAGAAGGATTTTCCATAGGTATATAATGTGCAATGTTTCTCTCTTTGGTCTTGGTTATCCTCTTGGATGTTTGGTTCACATTACATTGGTTTTAAGGTTTGGATGGAAAATATTGGAAAGGTTAAGCATAAAAAATTTGTCACCTTTACTTGGATAATGTGTTTTCACTTATGTTCTTGGGTGATGACATGGAGGTTTCTTTATCTCTTTCCTTTGTTGAGTGTAGAGAACATGGGAGAGCTTTGGAGACTTGTGGTGAAAGTTACTCTTACTAGTTACTCATTTACAGGTTTTGCATATCATTGTGGATGTTTCTTGGTACTACATGATGTTGTTTACACTTTCTATATGATGTTATTGGTATACTTGGTATTTCTTTATCTTTTTTAGATTTGACTTGACCCATGTAGTGGGAGTTCCTGGATGTGTGTGTTCTTAGTGATAGTTTTGACACATAGAGCCTTTGATTGTAATCTATGGGTTGGATATGTTGTTGGAATAAGTTCTACTATTATTTTGGATACCTTTGAGGTATGGTAGATTGGATGGATCATCATTTGTGATGGGTGCTATTTTTGATCTTATGGGTTTATCAGTTAGATGAGGGAAACCTGGTTTGGTTATTGGTCTAGTTAATGGTTTATCTTGTTCTTTGGAGGGGCAACCTAGTTTGGTTATTGGTCTAGCTAATGGTTTATCTTGTTCTTTGGAGGATTCTTTGTCTTTAAAATTATGTTCTGAATCTATGATCCTTGGGGCATTAGAGTCCTAACATTGAATTATTTAATGTGCTATTGTATTTGTTTGTTTTAATTAATTTCCTATAATGTCATGTCATTAAGTGGGACCCACTAGCTAGGTGGCATCCCCATTGGAGGTGACTATATGACACATATTCATTACATGTAGAGGTAGGCTTCCCATCTTAGCATCATAGACCTAGGACAAGTGGTGTCATCTTATTACATATTCTATGACACATCATAAGGTATATTTTGAATGGAGAAAGTGTGGTGCCTTAGTGGGGTATGACAAAAGTGTGAAAGAACATGTATGATAGTCATGTTTGACTTATTCTTTGTTTGTTGAATGTGTTGTAAGTGTGACAAACTTTTAGGGCACATGTTATATGACATTTGTAAGGAATTTTTCATAACACACTATAAGCATGAACTAGGCACCCAAGCTTGGAGATAGAGGTTTTGCATGTTATGACAATTGTAAGAGCTATAAGAGAATGTTGTAAAAATGTACAAATCATGCCTATGGTGTGAGATATTATGGCCACATGGGTTTAGATGCCTATACTCTTCTAGAAGCCTCTCAAGGCTTGTATCTCCTACAAATAGGATGCCTTGCATTGTAGAATACATAGTTTGATTGTAAGTATTGAAGTGTTGTTGGATTTCCTCTAGAAGAGGAAGATGTAGTCTCCATGTTAAGTTTGTGATCCTGCAAGTGTTTTGTAACCTTATTGTTGTAGATTAATACATTGGTTTGATGCTTTGGAGTGTGGGGATTTTTACCTGAAAGGGTTTTCCCCACATATATTATGTTTTCTTCTCTTATTTCTATCTCTCTTCTATTATTTGTGTTTCTCATTCTTGAAATGTTAATTTACATGTCGTTATGCTACTGAAATTTTCTTAGATCTGAAACTACATCAACTTTCCTAGAAGGGTTAATACATGGAAAATTAAACTATGTTTGTTTCCACTTTAAGGAATAGTAGTATGTGCTTGTATCAAGATTATTAAAATTTGATTTATTTTAAGAAGCATAAGATATTGAATGTGCATACTCGATCTTGGAAGGCTTTCTGACATTTCCTTTTAGGAGGGCGGCATCAATTCTGTAGATTAATTGCAGTTTATGGACTCATCCAATCTCGTCCATCATGATCTGAAGGCTGATAATTTTCTCCTCTTGAATAAGGATGAGAATTCACCACTCAAGGCCACTGATTTTGGTCTCTTTGCTTCCTTTAAAGAAGGTCAAGTATCTAGAAACTTTGTTGGTAGTGCACACTATGTGGCTAAAATTCCTAAGAATCTTTCATTCAAACGTGGATTTTATATGTTTGTGTGCCAGTTGTTGGTGCACAAAAATGAAGGTGTTAGTTTGTTCGATTTGGTCCGGCCTTCCAATGAGAGGAAAACTATTTTCTGTGATAAGGTTTTGAATTTCATGCCGGGAATTATGTCTATTTCTATGGATAATTACAATGATGCAAGTTGCCTCCTGAATGACAACTTTGATGATCCGACACTAATATATTATGACACTCTTATTCAGAACATTCTACCTAATGTGGTTACTTACAATACTGTCTTTGATGGCACTGCGGGAAAATATGTTAAGAAGTTATGGTATCTTTCTATGAGTCTTGCAAGTAAGCTTGTGTCTGAAAGTATAGTATTTGACACGTCTTTTGACTTTGATTTGATTTGGAGAAGATTCATCCGTAGTGTGTTGGAACAAAGTCTGGTAAACTTAAAATCCTTAATGGGTCTGGTTATTATGTAAAAGAAAGGGAAATGTAGGGGATGGCATTGCATGGTTGTGCTAGTTGGACTTCAGGTGGGATATTGTTGGGATGTGAAGCCCAACAGCCACATGACCATTTGTATTCTCCCATCTCTTCATTTTCAAAGATCTTTGTATAAATATGTGGCAGATCATGTATTGTGTGGTTGATTGGTGATTGATTAATAAAGTGATTCCCTACTTGAGGGTGGACGTAGGAAATTGTCGAACCACTATAAATTTTTGTCTTGTTTTGTTCTTTATTTTTTTGTTTTATTCTATTTCTCTGCTTGTTTAATATTTACATGGAAAAATCTTAGGTAGTAAAGAAAAAGAATAGCACAATACAGTGGAGGGAATCAAACTCGTTACCTTGAAGAAGTAGGAGAGAATGCAAGCTACTTCTAGTTTATGCTTCTTGCTTCCTTTCCACCCAAATATAAAGATCAGTAACCTAAGGTGGCGGTGGAGATAGGACAATACTTCATGAACTTGCCTGGTAACTATTAAAAAGTTGGTTGTACAAAAATAATCTTTGTAAGAATACAACAAACCGGTGATATATACTTAGTGTGTTTTGTAGATTATAAGCGACGGTTCAATTCTTACCCATATTTACTATTGGAGAGTTTTTTATGTTGGGAGGGAGAAGAATAAGACCAAATACTTAGTTTTTAGATTTACTGTTTGTCTATAGATTGTGCTTAGTGCTCTAATTTGATATTCTCTAATTAGACCTAAGTTTAGTGCTCTAATGTGATACTCTCTAATTAGATCTAATATTTGTCTATAGATTGTGCTTAGTGTTCTAATATTTAATTATCCTCTTTCTAATGATGAATCAATGAGTGTGGTTCAAAACATCGATTCAAAGAAACATACATAGTTAAATCTAGAAGTGTTTACTATTAAGATCTAAGCTTGTCATACATTGCTAAATGATTCACTCTCAACTTCAATTTAATTCAAAACTAATTTCTATATGTGCAACTTTGATCCCAAATCTAAATTATTTATTGTTGATACTAAAATATCAATTTATTTATGGTATTGGGTTTGGATGGTATCTAAGCATAATATTGGAGTTTATTGTGCTAGGAAATTCTATGAGGTCCTCTCTTCCTCATGTTCACATTTCATTCTAATAGACTTGTGTGTAGAACACTCTTTGAATGTGTTATTATACTTTTCTATAATAATCAATTATGTAAATGTCGATATTATATTAAGAAAAGTAGTTGAATATTTGTTGTGATCAAGAATTAGTTAACTAGTGATTATAAACTATTTTACATTTTCTTGATTCAAGTATAGAATTCATGTTTACCTTGTCACTACGGATTGAATTTAGAATGAAATTAGTTGTACACCAATTATGAATCTTAGTGTAATTAGATATGTGTTATGTGTTTATGCAATGGAGTGTAAATACAATTATGCTAGTGGATTAAAGCTTACATTGAATTCCTAACCCTACGAAATCCCTGAAATTCAAGTTGTTAGGGAATTCATGTCATCGAGCAAAAGATCTGATAGGCATTACATCAAAAAAATTGCATGTTCATGAAATTCCTGATAGACATTACCTTTGTGGATTCCTTGTCTCCATGAAATTTCCAACACACACTACATCATAGATATAGGTGGTCATGTTACCCCGATAGGCGATCCTACATCTAGTTTGTACCATACCCAGTCCATGCAGCTAAGGTTATAGGAAATCCCATCATCCCAATAGACAAAATCGCTAACCCGATAGGAATTTTTGCAATCCAATTCATACATCCCAAGATTTAGGCAATCCTAATACTGTTTTTGTCAATCCTGATAGACCCATTCATACGGTCCAAGAAAGGGGTGAACCCATCAGTTAGATAGGTGATCCTATGTTACATAGGGGCGATCCCATACACCTTTAGATAGGTAATCATATCATTTGGAGAGAAAATGTTGTAGTACACAAAGGAAAATCTTCCTCTCATACAAAAAATGTGAGAGTAATCCTTTGGACCACTAAAATCTTGTTGTTTTCTAAGTTTTTTTCTACGATCAAAATATTTTTATCATCATTCATCTGCATGTAATCATCATTTTAGTTTATATTCATTTTCCAAAATTTATCAAATCCTCAATAAAATCACATAGGTTCATCTTAGGAAATCCATAGATTGCATATTCATCATCAATTTGTCAATCCAAGTCCCTTAGGTATCATTTTAGAGGCTTTTTATCCAATTGGGTTAGGTAACTGGCCCTTGTCCTTATCATCCACGATTACTTAGGATTTTCATATGTATTGAGTCAGTAATCCTTCATGGCCTAATCAATATATTTCTATCTTGAGATAGATTTTGTGTCATAATCATCATCTTTATCATTTGATCTAATCAGTATCATCTTGCATCATCTAATCCAACTCTTGAACATAATTCAAAGTTAATCCAATCATCTTATTCAATCGATCATCCTATCTAATCAATTAATCCAACTCAATCAAATACAATCATCAATCTATCTTTATCATAGCAATCACCCAATAAATCAATCTATCATCTTATAAATCCTTTTAGTCATCATCTAGGACATCCTTTAAGTACATATTAGGGCCTAGTGTCACCTTAGTCATCTAGTTGTTTTGCATTTCCATGCCCCTTACCCAATTGCAAGCAAAGAAACTCATGGAAAAACAATAGTCCCAAGGTTCCCAACCTCAAGATCAACCCACTAATGGTGGATCATCTCAATCTAACACTAATATCCATACCCAATCTCCCCCAAAGGAAAGCATGGTTAACCAACCCGAGCTCATAGTTTACGAATATCTTAGCAATCCCCACTAATGTGCAAATGGCAGATCATCTTCTTGATGAGTGTGGTGATAGAATCCTCACCACGTTACTCATGAATGATATCAAGCCACTGTCAAGGTTTGAAATATCAAAATATTTCAATATTACACTCCCTTCTCTACCACAAGATTTGAATCCTAGTGCATCAGTTCCACAAGTCCCTCAGGTCACACCACAAGATACATGGTGTTGGCCTCCTCTAACGGTTTAATATATAAGCCCTTAGATCTTTGACTTAGGTATTGGACATCTGCACTAAGTATATATCTCACTCATCATGAAGGTGCATTTCATTGTCAACCCAGGGATGTAAAATTGAAATGGGTCAACACTATATGTGCACTAGGATTCCATTATAATCATTTATAAACTAAAAAAGAAATAGTACAAGAAATAAAATGTTGGAAATCTAAATCAGCTTAAACATTGAGCATGAATCAAAAACTACACTAAGCATCGATAACTAGACTAAAAATAGATGATAGAAATAAGAATCTCAACAAACAAATAGGAAACTACTCTGTTTACCTTGGTTGTAGGAATAGTCACATAATAGAATTCTAGTGGCTACAAGAATAGACAACTAGTGAAACTGAAACCAAATGTTGAATAGAAAATAAAATTTAAACTAAATGAGTGGAATCCTCACCAAGTGGACCCCCTTGAGTGAGTCTTCCTTAAACTAACTCAGTTGCAAAAAATCAGAATATCATATTATTTCTTGAAAACATGATTACAACAATTGAGCAATATGATTGTATTGCTAAAACTGGAAAATTCAAGTACAATCTTAGAACATCCAACCTTATGAAAAGGGGCATCTGACCATTACTTATAGAGAGAGAAAATTCTAGATAACCCTAACTACCTAGGTAGTCAACTCCATCAAAATAGGAGGATGCCACTTATTGAAAGCATAGAAAAATGTGCCAAATTTGGTCAAAGTAGACTTGCCCCAACAAGAATCTAGCACAACACACTCCCTAGAATTTCTCAACAAAAAAAAAGACTATTAGAAGTTAGTTACAATTTTTTATTCAAACTAGGAATTTCCATCCATTGGAAGTTTTCCCTCCTTGACCTCTTAATGATCATCTTTTTAACTTTCTTGGAAACCGATCTGCTGGCAAGAGTTCCTTCCACTTTGCAAGCTTATTTGACATTAGCATCTTAGTGTAAAACTGCATAATAACATTAGCACACACAAACAATTGCATATCTATAATTACCTTATAGTAACATCCATTCAACCACATAAAATTTAACAAAGTTAATTCACATAGCATGTTAATGTCATTAAAAGTCACAAGGATAAACTTATGCCCAAGGTTTATGGTTTTAAGGAGATAACATGGAAAATTTCAACAACCAAGTGCAAAAGCCTATGGTAACAACAACATATATATAATAAACCCTATCAAAATAGAGCCATTAATTGGACTCATCATTCCCCCCAACCTAATGCTTTGATAGTCCTCCAATAGAGGGAGCGCTATTCTTTTGCCTAGTCAATGCTTTGGAGTTAGCAACTACCAACTATCCCACATCGGTCTTTGTAGTGTCTGAATTGGGGTCCCAATAGATTCCTTGCTTGTTCTCCAATTTGTTCCATCTTGCCCTATAACTATGTCATACCAATAAAACTTTAATTTGGCACAGGCCATAATAGAGTTGGTGGTTGAATTGTTAATGGAAGCCAATACTGTTGCCTCATCCTCCCAATCTATATGTATAAGTCAACATGTTTGCATGTTGCAACATAATTTTTCAAAGAGTTGAATTCAGCTTGTTTCAACTCATATGTCAAACTGTTCCACCTCTATAATAAGTACCCCATTACCAATTTCCCCGTAGTTTCAAATACCTTCTCATATTCCTTGTAGGCTTCTTCTCTAATAGGAATGATCCTATTTTTGTAGCTTGGGAGATAAAGAATCATGTTCCATGTTTGGTAAGTGTCTGTAGGGTTACTAGATTCAGCCCTAAGAGGCAAGGGAGTATAAAATTCTCTTTCCCTATAAGTTCTAAACTGCTACCCCCAACTAATTTCATTTTGAATCTAGGACATAAATTCCCTTAAATGAAGATCTCCAATGTGCAGCAATTGATTCCAATCATGATCATTAGTCACAACATAATTATGCAGGTATAGTTCACACAACATAATTATGCAGGCATAGTTCACACAACAAATTTTTAACTTCAAGAAGGGAAAACTGATAGGCCTGGAAAAACTAATGTGGAGTTTCAAGAGAAGGGCTCAAACTTGAAAAACTCCTTGACAATTTAAGGAAATATTTCACTCCTTCAAATGCAAGGAATATACTCTGGGAGGAGTTCTACATTCCAACACTTAGGGTACTAAAGCTACCACATTGTGTACCTTATCCTTCAAGGCAACAATCTTTGCATTCTTTTCTTCAATCTCTATATTTTTCTTTTTAACCTCTTCCTATAGCTTGAGTTTTTCCTTTTTCCACTCCTCTCTCCTATGCATCTCACTCCATAGGTTCAGAGCTACAAGATTCCATGAAAAGGTAGGAGGTTTATGTATTCCTACCAAAATATTTCCTTTCACTAATTCTTGTTGTACAAACAACACCAACTGCAGTGATTTAGGTTGTTCATTCTACTTAGGTTGCAGGGATTCTTGATTCTCATCTTGCTCTTGATTCTCAACCTATTCTACAATTGCAACAAGCTCTGCTAATCATATATTTGCTTGTTCTTCAAAAATATCTTTTTCTTCAACATTTACCTGCCCCATAGGGGCTTTTGTCTCCTCCCTAGATGTTCTTCTACATCTAGAGATTCTCTTTGGAGGTATATCAACGGCTGGCTTGGGTGGTTTTGATTTCTTAGGAGGGATTTTACAATTTTCTTTGGTTGCAAGAAGAACATTGTTATCAACCTTTTGTTTCCTAGGGCTTGGTGTTTTTTTTTTGGCATTTACTTCTTGGCCTTCCCCTTTCTCATTTCTTCCTCTCTCATTTGTTCCTCCTCTCTTCTAATGGCAGCCCTAGCTTGAATTAGGGTTTTGGGAAGAGCATTAACATCAAGTTCTAAGGATGAACTTTCCTCATCTAAATATTCTGACTCAGAAGAACCAATTTCTATAGCTTGTTTGACCGTAGGAGGGTTTATGCTAGGGTTTGCACTAGAGGTTGAAGCTCCAAGAGTGGTTTCAACAACCCTCTCTTCCCTACTAACCCTATGAGGTTGAGGTTTCCCTCTAGATCACACATTTTTTGGTCTAAACTAATAAATGTTTACAAATTCCTTCGATGTCATATCAAACACCTCTTACAAAAATTTCTCTACTGACAATTTTCTTAAACAATGGTGAGAGAAAAAATTATCCCTACCTTTTTGTGTTTCATCCACCATGATTGCAAGGAGGTGATACAACACATTGGGCATAGTCATTCTTCTTCCATGTGTCATATGGTTCAAGAGCTTAAAATGTATAGAATGGAGGCATGACTAGCAGCCCTCACAAGTAATATACTTGACAATGTGGATGGCTTCTTGTTTCCACGGCTCTGGCAGAGAAGTTATCTTCGTACCTTACTTATCTACAATCAGTGGAGGGTCGTTTGGTTTAGAAAATTCTACCATAGTTGTCCTTGCATTCCTAGTAGTAGGGTATGGATCTCCATCAGTAGGAAAACCCTTTACCTCTATAATTCTCTCCTTAGTAGTGATCACCTCCAACCCTTTTACCATTGCCTTCCCATCAGAGAATGTCTATGCAA
The DNA here is from genome assembly GCA_007258455.2 of Sequoia sempervirens. Taxonomy (NCBI): domain Eukaryota; kingdom Viridiplantae; phylum Streptophyta; class Pinopsida; order Cupressales; family Cupressaceae; genus Sequoia; species Sequoia sempervirens. Next base: position 18,740 of record VDFB02125134.1, on the reverse strand, counting down.
ATTCTCAAGCTATATCCTCATTATACCTGTCAAGTTTTAGGAAATAATTCAACCATCCACAATTCTTGAACTTAGCCAAAGAAAGTGTATCCTACAGTATCACATCATGAACTATGGGTTCATTCTGAATTAGTTGACCTCCCATTGTTTCAATTGCCCACAATCAAACAAGTACTGCAAAATTTCCTTTCCTGCAATCTTTCTTTGAAAACCCAATTCCTTCTTCTTCCTGCAATTCCTCTATAGTACTAATGCCAATGTCATGTAGCTCTCCAATTTACCTTTTTTATAACATTTAAGATTATGACTAAGGAAATAAAGAAACATAAATAAAGGGTCTAATCAATAAAAATGGTGGTGGTTCAGTCTCATTTCACACATGCAAGTCATCATTTCACCCTATCATTCAAGTTGGATGAATGACATGTGGACTTATGACTTGACACTCCCCCCAACCTAAATTAGAGCATTTTTCCACACAGGCTAGGTGGTAATTATGATTTGACAAGGCAGAGTACAATGTTATGCTATACATGTGAAATATCAACATTAATTTGTAGTAATTAAATAAATGCAATAAAGATAATTAAGATATAACAGATTGTCATGCACGTACCTAAAAACTTGGAGTATCTTTTTGTAAGGATTGTGGAGGAAAGTACCAGTTACCTTTTAAAAGTACAATTGAGCAATTAATGCAGTGGTGATGGAATGAAATGATGGTGAATTGAAGTGATGGTGGAGTTATGGAAGAGAGAAAAGATGGAGATGGATGGGCGGATGGATTTATTGATGAAGAAGTGGATTCCCACAAAAATGGAAATATTTATTATGAAGTGATTTCATTCATACCTTGGCTAGGCAGAAGGAGGGACACTAGATCTACTTCCTTCGACTGCAAGAAGTTTAGAGGTTTGGTGTTGGATAAATTTTTGCATGAATTCTTACTTGGAAACTATCTTATGATACAACCTAAGATGGTGATCGTTGACCAAGAGTTTGAATTTGAAAAGGTCAATGGTTGTGATTTGAACACCATTGGGGAAGACTTATGCAACTTCATATAGTCCCAACATTGTAGTTTGTAGCTTTCCTGCATTATCTTGATACCTAGAGTCATAAAGGAGTGCCCAGTCACCTGACTAGAACTTCTCTTCCTTTATGTATCTATCATGCCATTTGACCCTTTGATTTTGCACTACCTTAATATGATGCAAGGTTTTCTTTCTCATCTCATCCAAAGCATTTAGCTGCATGATTTTGTCCTTTAGTGCCTTGGATATGTCTATCCTAAGATCTGGTGCAGTCCTAAGAGTTTTATGCTTGAAATCAATAGGAATCATGGATGTCCTCCGATACAGTAATTCAAAGGAGTAAAACCTATGGTTGTCGTCCAAGTGGTCCTATAAGCCTAGAAAACTTTTGGAAACCTATTTTCCCAATCTTTCCTATGAATGGCCACTATTTTGGTTAAGATAGCCTCTATTTCCTTGTTGGTCACCTAAAATTGGCCATTGGCCATAGGATGATAAGGGGTAGATTTTATGTTCCTCACATTACATTCATTGACTAGTGTTGTGACAAGGTTTGATGTAAACTGATCACCTTGATCAGTCACTATCTCCCTTGGGACCCCATAACGAGTGAATATTTCCACATAAAGAAATTTTGCAACCTTATTATCTCTTACATGTTTCATAGCTTTAACCTCAACCTATTTGGTCACATGGTCAATGCAAAACAAGATGTAGGATTTTCCATTTGATGGATGCTCAATGGGACCTACAAAATCAAACCCTCATTTATCAAAGGGAGTGATGAATACCTGTGGGTAAAGAGGCATCTCATCTGATTTAGTTGGTTGGCCCATCCTCTGACATCTATCACACTTCCTAGTATACTTTCCTACATCCTTATGAAGTGTGGGCCAATAATATCCTATATTAAGAATCTTCATTACTCTCCTCTTGGCTGCAAAATGCCCTCCATAGGGTTCATTATGACATGAATGCGTATATCATATTTTTCGTCTTCCCTTACACATCTCTTGATGGCATGATCTGGTCTATTGTAGAATAGACAACTTGCAATCCATGAGAAAGGCAAGGTTTTCTCAATGAGCACCCTTCTCTCTTTTAGAAAGAAACGAGGAGGAACTCTCCCTGTAACCAGATAATTGGCTATATCAACATACCAAGGTGTGTGCATACTGATGGAAAACAAATGTTCATCAAGGAAAGAGTCATAAATGATTTGAGTGTCCTCTGATGTAGTCAATTTGGAGAAAAATTCTGCTACAACATTTTCCTTTCCTGGTTTGTCAACAATGGTGATGTCAAATTCCTACATCAACAACAACCATCTTGCTAGCCTATCTAAAATCAAGGGCTTATTCATGAGGTATCTTATTGTTTCATGGTCTGTATGAATAAAGATTTAATTTCCTATTATATAATGCATGAATTTATTAAGGGCATAGATGACTACCAACATTTCCTTCTTGGTCACCATGTAATTAAATTCATTCCCTTGTAGGTTTTTGCTGACAAAGTAGATTTCATTTTCAATTACTCCTTTTTTTCCCAATACAACTCCTATAGCATAATTAGATGTATCTATATGAATATGAAAATGAACCTCCCAATTAGGGCCTTTGAGTAGAGGACCATGCGTTAAAGTTTCTTTCAAATCATAGAATGCTTTGTCACAGTCCTTTATCCACTGGGACTCAACATCTTTAGTTAGAAGATTGTACAGTGGTGCTGCCATTTTACTAAAATATTTGATGAAATGCCTATAGTATCCTGCATGTCCCAAGAAACTTATAACATCTTTTTGCTTTGCAGGAATAGGTAGATTGGTAATCACCTCAATCTTGGCTGGGTCCACTTGAATTCCTTTCTAAGAGATGTAGTGTCGAAGGACTACTCCTTGCATCATCATAAAACATTACTCACTGTTCAAGGATAAATTTTGATCTTCACATCTTTGTAAAGCCTTCCTTGGATTTTCTAATGCTTCTACAAAATCAGCACCATAGGTAGTAAAATCATCCATATATATCTCCATACAATCATGTGAGATATCTAAAAATATACTAATGCTTTCCCTTTGAAAAGTTGTAGGTGCATTACACAAACCAAATGGAAGTACTGATTAGGCACAGGTCCCCCATGAAAAGGTAAAGGCTATCTTTTCTTGATCCTTGCATGCAATCTATATCTAATTATAACCATTGAATCCATCTAGGAAATAAAAATATTACTTACCTGCAAGTCAATCCAGTACTTGGTCTATGAAAGGAAGGGGAAAATGATCCTTTTTGGTGGCAGAGTTTAGTTATCTGTAATTAACATAAACTCTCCATTTACCTCACTTTTTAGGCACAATTACCAATGGGGACACCCATTGGTTATCTAAGATAGGGTAGATAAATCCTGCATCCAATAATTCATGTAGTTTCCCTTTTACAATCTCCCTCAACACAGGGTTGATTCTCCTTTGTGGCTACCTCACTAGTGTATAGTCATCTCTAATATATATCCTATGAGTATAGATCTTGGAATCCAATCCTTTAATGTCATGGTAGTTCCATGCAAATTCATGTTGGTGGGTCTTCAACAAGTTTGTTGAGGACAACTGCTGCTCTTGACTCAAATTTTTAATATTCAAATGTTTCCCTTCTGATACTTGCACTTGTGTGGTTAACTCAATCATAGTTGTTTCAATAATGCTTGGCATTTTTAGTTCATGTGGCAACAATGTATGAAGAATATGAGTTGTTGCAGGAAGTTTAGTTGCAAGAAGAGTGGGTAGAAGTGTCTTCACTAGACCTGCAGAACCAGATTCATGAGTGGATGACTCTTCATGCACGTCACAATGGTTTTGAATTATGTGGGACAATACTTCATCTTCTTCCTAAAGCTTCATGAAAGGACTTCTACCTATCATCATAAGTTGTTCCACTGAATTGACTTCCTCGACCTCTTTTCCAACATTTGGCCATATAGGGTTATCCATATCATGGGATGGTTGAGTAGGAGGGTAGAAAACAAGCTTTTTGGTGCTTTTCCCATTAGAAATAGTCATGTCCCCTGACTAGAATCCAATGTAAGCATCTGTTGTTGCTAACCATGGCCTTCCTAGAATAATGTGATACTCACCTAGTGTAGCTTTAGGAGAAAGGATCATAAAATCTGTTGGGTACTCCCAAGATTCAAGAGTTATCACAAGGTCTTCTACTATACCATCAAATTTGATAGTGGAACTATCAACAAGCTATACAAAAGTAGGAGTAGGTCTCATGTTTGCAACATTTAGTTGCTACACTAAAGAATGTCCTTAGTCATCACATTTATTGCTGCTCCTAAATCAATGAGAGCATTCTTTATTTGGATTCCATTTATAATAACTCCTACCACAGGACTACCTAGTTTAGTGTACTTAGGAACTGTAACTTTCCCAAGAATGAAATCTACCAACTGTCCCACCACATGAACTGTAGTGGGGTCTTTCTTTTTCCTCCCTTACTTTTTGAGGCATGCTTCCTTGATTACTTTGTTATATATGGGGACATATTTCATGGAATGAAACAAAGGTATTTGAATGCATATGTGTTTCAACTAATCCAAAACGTCAAAGTTTGTTTCCTCCTTCTCTTCCTTTTGTTTAACAACTTCTAACCTTTGAGGAAATGATGGATCTTGATCATTCTGTTGAACTGGTTCAGGTTTTTTAGGTACACTTGGTTGAAATGGGACATTTTGATGCTCCTCTTCTTCCACAGGAACCTCGGTTATGATAGGAATGGAAGGAGTTGTTAGAGTGGTCTTGAACATAAATGAATGTCACTCACACTCACAATATATGCAAGGAATTGATTAGGCTCTGCAAAGTAGACTGGCTATTGTTGTGGTTTGTTATTTGGGTTAGGTGTGGGTTGGGGTAGTAACTGAGTAGGTCTAGGTGTGCTTGGACTTGAGAAAGTAGGATGCATTATTGTAGGCTATTGAGGCTATGGAGGTGGCTGCATGTTGCTAGTTGTCTGGTTTGGCCATTGTTCTCATCCCCTCCATTGCAATGTTTCTTACTAGTTTCTTGGAGGTGGTTTCCAATTCCCTTGGAACTGTTGCCAGTTCCCCTAACATTTTTGCCACTAGGGTGGAGATTTTTGGTGATTAGGCCAGGTATTTGGAGAGTTATTCCAGTGCTTATGTGGATATCCTCCATAGTTGGATGGGTATGGAGGTTTCCATTGATTACCAAATGCATAAGAATTGAAATAAGGCCCAGCCAAAGATAATGGATTTGGTTGCATACCTTGTCTTGGATCCCATGGTCTCCTTTGTGCAATGTAGTAGACTTGATCATCATCACCCTAGACTGCCTTGAACTTAGGTGGGATCTCCTTGTTTTCAATGTTAGCTACCATTTTTCATCTACAGTCCTTCTTCTCTTCTCTACAATGAGGGTAATATTCTGCCAACATTACCTCTGCCTCCTCATGTTTCTTCTTTGCTTGAAGTTTATCTAGCTGAGTAGCCAAATTTTTTATGATTTCTTGCTTGAAATCTACCAACAAGTGAGCAATATCCATCCTTGAAACTCCATTGGTGGATGATTTACCCATAGAGGATTGGTAACCTCTTCCTTTCATCGAAGTTTCCTTGGAATAGTTCTGACATATCTTCTAAATATCATCCCAAGGAACTTGGTTGATATCTCCTCCTCTCATTAGTTCCAGAGCATTAGTGCATCTTTCATTGATCCCTCTAAGGAAGAGAAGCTTTTTATATTCTTCATTGAATGTATGATGTGGAGATTTTTACAAGAAAAATAGAAACCTTGAAATGTAGTCCTCCAAACTCTCATCTTCCTTTTGTTACGTCCTAAAGATGTCATCTCATTGCATATCGCTGCCCCTACAATATTCTTTGTAATTCTCAAGAAACTTTGTCTTCATGTCATCCCAAGTCTCTACAATATTCCTACATAGGTTCATAAACCATCTTAATGCAACTTTTTTCAAGGTGGTAGGATACAACTTAAGCCTATGAGAATCAATGGTATAGTCATAGCTTTTGAAGAGGGTATCAAGCTCAAACAGGAATGTGTTAGGGTCTTTTGTGACAAGTCTATAGAACTTAGGAAGGACTAAAGCAGGGATTTTTTGAGGTTGTCAACATCATTTTGATGAGTGATAGGAAATGGAAAAGATGGTTTTTTGGGTCTGTTTCTATTTGCATCAGCCATTCCTACTTCATGGAGTTCCAAAGCAAATGGATTCTCAATCAGATTTTGGTCTTCAAAGAAAGTGTCAAAACAGGTCAAATTGGGAAATGCATTAGCAAAAGGGTGTGCCTCTTTTTCTTCTTCATCTCTTGGTAGATTTTGAAACTCAACTAGCTAAAATGGGTAAGGATCATTAGGAAGGAATCTCCCATAAGCATCTCTTCTCCTTCCTCTATGCATGCAGTATCAACTCAGTATCAGCCAACTCACACAAAGAATTGGTGAAAGAATAGTAGGTGATTACTTTCTAAATGAAGGATATGCTAAGAACAAACTTCTGCAATACTACTATAGGAAAGAAACTATCAATGACTCTAAAGAACCTCATAGTTTGACACCATCCCTAACAACGGAACCAAAAATGTTGGCCTCCTCTAACGGTTTAATAACTAATCCCTTAGATCTTTGACTTAGGGATTGGAAATCTGCACTAAGTAGCTATCTCACTCAACATCAAGGTGCATTTCATTGCCAACCCAGGGACATAAACTTGAAATGGGTTAGCAATGTATGTGCACTAGGATTCCATTGTAATCATCTATAAACTAGAAAAGAAATAGTACTGGAAATAAAATGGAGAGAAATCAACTTAAACACTGAGCATGAATCAACAACTACACTAAGAATCAAAAACTGGAATAGAAGTGGATGATAGAAACAAGAATTTTAGCAAAAATTAGGAAATTACTTTGTCTGTCTTGGCTATAGGAACAGTCATAGAACAAAATTCTAGTGGCTGCAAGAATAGACAACTGTTCAAACCAAAACTAAATGTTGAATAGAAAATAAATTTGAAACTAAATGAGTGGAATCCTTGCCAAGTGGGCCCCCTTGAGTGATTCTTCCTTAAACTAACTCAGTTGCAGCAAATCAGAATATCATATTATTTCTTGAAAACATGATTACTACAATTCAGTGATATGACTGTATCGCTAAAACAGAAAATGCTATTGGAAATATGTGTCTCAAACATTACAGGCTGAAACCTCCATGAGTGCCAAGTTGGTGTGACAGGTTCCATGTCTGGAAAACTAGCAGTTTGCTTTGTTCATTTCTGAACAGGTCATTGTGACCTTGCCATTGTCTTGCCAAAAGGTTGCACTATGGAGTCTATTGCTGTAGCATGATGTATTTGTTATTACATCAGAGTGATTGGGAGACCTTTAGCCGATAGGCCATTCAATCGTGCATCAGTGAGACTCTTGGTGACTGTGATCTTTGGTGAAGCTGAGGCTTCTTGCTAAGATGTCTTAGCAAAGTGTTATTCTCTTGCCGACAGAGTATGTATTGATGTCTTCGAGATAACCCTAATGTTTTGGGAAGACGTCTTAACAAATAGTGAATGTCATATCGACAAGGATACACTTTGGAGTTATCGGTGTAATACTAAGACTTCATTATGAAGTCTGGGTGATATACAAATATCTTACCGATAGAGAGTGATAGGTAGATCATCAGAGTGACTCGGCAAGCTCGGTGAGAAGTCTTAGCGAGAGTTAAATGTCTCACCAATAGCTCGTTGTGTTGGAAGCCTTCAGTGTAACTTAAAGCTATCAGTGAAACCTCTTAGCGATGGTGAACGTCTTACCGATAGCTGATGGATATCAGGGTATCTCTTGGCGACAATTGGTCATTAGTGAAACATATGGATCTTGGTATGATGTCTCAGTGAAAGCCGATTGTCTAGCCGATAGGTGTATGTTTTCAGTGTAACTCAAGTTGTTCGGTATGAACTCTTGTTGATAGATGTGAGTCTTGCTGACTTCTACTTGGTGCTTGGTAGGTTTGGGGACTTTGGTGTAACCTTGGTGATTCGCTATGACCTGGAAAAAGTGATAAGTAAGGGTGACTACGTGATGTCTCGATGTATCTCTTGGAGCTCGATATAACATCTTGGTGACTACAGAGGCTTTTGGCGACATTGATATGAAGTATATGTGGCATTGGCGAGACACTGTTAGTGTCTCATCGAGATGCCAATGCATTACGAATTATGTTGACCATCTAACTGTCATATATGGAATCTCGTGGACAAATAGAGGAAGCTGAAAGTGAACTGTTAGCAGTTGGTTCAGTGCGATAGTTCTATGAGAAATCTCAACAGTCAGGGAACACCATGGATATAGTTGCAAGTTGCAGACGCTTGGGGATTGGATTGTAGTTTGATCAACAGTGAAGTGTGAAGAGTTCAAACTGTATCAGTGAAGGATTTAAAATCTGTAAAGGCTATAACTTGGATGTTTCTTTGTTCGAAGAAGGTTCATGATGAATGTTGTTGTATAATGACACCAGAAAGATAAGTTTGGAATTGTATGTAAATCTAATTACTATAATACAAAGTGATTTCTCTTGGTGTGGTGAGTTTTTCTCCCGTAAGGGTTTTCCCATGTATATTTGGTGTTCATGTGTGATTGTCAAATACTTTGTTTCTGTAATCTATTTCATAGTGCATCTTGACATGACTGTAATTGGAAAATTTAAAAGTACTTCTGCATTCTTTCCTGAGGTATTGACATTAGGATAATTGTTTTCCACATCTAATTTTCCTTACAAGTGGTATCAGAGCCTGGCTAGTTTTGTTATCCTTGGGGGTACATTGGGTTTTTTTTGTCAATACTGTTCAGTGGAAGTTTTGTAGATATTGTTATTTCTATTTACAAATTAAGATGTCTAGTTCATCTAGGAAGATTGAAATAGAGAAATTCAATGGTAGTAACTTTGAATTGTGGACACTCAAGATGGAGGATCTCTTAGTAGATCAAGACCTTTGGCTTGCTATGTCTAGAACTAAACCTACAAGCATGAAGCAAGAAGAATGGGACCTTGCAGATAGAAAAGAGAAGGGGCTAATAAGGCTCTGTTTGGCAGACTTAGTTCTTCTCAATGTGCATGAAGAGAAGACCGCCTCTCTCTTATGGAAAAGACTGGTGTCGATTTATCAAGGGAAATCCTTGGTGAATAAGATATTCCTAAGAAAGAAGCTCTACTCTTTGAGAATGTAGGAAGGAGGGTATCTAGCTGATCATTTGAATGCATTTAACATGTTGCTTGCACAATTAACATCTATTGGTGTAAAGATTGAAGAAGAGGATCATTGTATGCTTCTATTATGTTCTTTGCCAGACTTGTGGGATCATCTAGTGATGGCTATTGGGAGTACAACATCCATTTTCAAGATGGAAGATGTTGTTGGTTCTTTGCTATCAGAAGAGATGAGAAGAAAATCTTCTGAGATGGCAAAGGAGGCTCTTGTTGTCAGAGGAAGGTCAAAGGAGAAAGGCAAGAAGAAGGACAAGAAGTCCAAATCAAAATCATAAGGGAGATCAAAATCTTCTGGCAAGAAGTCCAAAGTGAAGTGTTGGAACTATGGGCAACCTGGTCATGTCTGAAAGGATCATAAAGAGGAGAAAAAGAAGAAGGGTTCTTCCGATAATGGTTCTTCTCATAGTGATGGTGACGCCTTCATTATAGCCTTGGCTACACAGGCATCAGATGATGTCTGACTGATTGATTCTGGAGCATCATTCCACTTAACATCTCATAGAGAATGGTTCACAAAGTATGAAGAATACGATGGTGGAAAGGTGTACTTGGCGAGTGATTCAACCTTGGAAATTGTTGGCCGTGGAAGAGTCAGAATCCAATTCCCTGATGGCAGAATAAAGTGGATCAATAATGTTATGCACATACTAAGTCTGGCTTGAAATCTATTGTTTGTAAGTATGCTAAATGATATCAGAGTACAAGTTTTGTTCTCAGGAAGTGGTTGCAAGATGACTAGAGGTTCAATGGTGCTAGCTAGAGGTGTTCGAATTGGTACCCTGTACAAGCTAGTTGCACAAGTTGTTCAATGTAATAGTGTCTCTTTGAAGTCACTGAAAGCTGCTCATGTAGGTAAAGAAGGAAATATCCCTAATTATGTAAACTCTATGGAAGTAAAACTTCCTATAGAGAAGGCTATGCTTTGGCATCATAGGTTAGGACACATAGGAGAAAAAGGTTTAAAAACCTTGAAGAACAAAAATCTTGTTGAGGGGTTTGAAGATTGTAAGTTCGAATTTGAATTATGTGAACATTGTATATATGGAAAGCAGCACCATGTTTCATTTTATGACAGTCCCCATAAATCTTCTGGTTTGTTAGATTATATCCATTCATATGTGTTTAGTCCAGTGAATGTTCCTTCATTGTCTAAATCAAGATACTATGTGTCGTTCATTGATGATTATTCAAGGAAAGCATTTGTTTATTTTTTAAAAGGTAAATCAGAAGTGTTCAGTCGATTTAAGGAGTTTAAAAATCTTGTTGAAAATTAGACTGGTAGAAAAATAAAATGCTTAAGGATTGATAATGGCGGTGAATTCTGTTATGATGAATTTGAAAGATACTATAAAGACCATGGAATCAAAAGACACAAGACTACATCTTATACTCCACAGTAGAACAGAGTTGCAGAAAGGTTCAATAGGATAGTGATGGAGAGAGCACGAAGTATGCTTAGCAGTGCCAGTTTGGAGGAGAAGTTATGGGCTGAAGCTACTACTACTGCATGTTACTTAGTTAATCAGTCTCCAAACTCTACTCTTGTTGATAAGACAGCTATGGAAGCATGGTTTGGTAAGAAGCCCTCTCTTAGACATATTAGAGTCTTTGGCTGTGAAGCATATGCTTATGTTCCTAATGTAAAAAGATCTAAGCTAGAGAACAAGGCTTTCAAATGTATTTTCATTGGCTATAGTGCTAACATTAAAGGATACAAGCTTTGGAATCCTATTACAGAGAAGGTTGTATACAGCAGGATTGTAATCTTTCGAGAGTTAAAATCTTCCACCTTGGATCTGCAGTCAGAGACAAAGTCTGAAAACAGTAAGGAAGTAGCATCAATTCCTCCTACACTAAAGAAAGAGGAATTGAAAATTCAAAATGTACTTGAAACTAAGGAGAGCTCAAGTAGTTCTGAAAGTTATGAAGAAGAAGAACCTCAGCCTCAGCCAGTGAGGAGGTCAACCCGAGAAAGGAAACAACCAGATAGGTATGGGTTCTCATTAATTGATTCTACTTGTGCTTATGCCTTGATTTCTAGCACTGATGAGCCTAGGAATGTAAAGGAGGCAATTAAAATGTCTGATTCAGATTCTTGGTTGGAAGCCATGGATGAGGAAATGGCGTCTTTAGATAAAAATGAAACCTAGAGTCTAGTGCCCTTGCCTAAAGGAAGAAAACCTATGGGCTGCAAATGGGTATTTAAGAAAAAGATTGGTCTGGATGGCAGTGTTGAAAAATACAAGGCAAGACTGGTTGCAAAGGGTTATTCCCAGGTAGAGGGAATTGATTATGGGGAAATTTTTTCTCCTGTAGCAAAGCTGACATCCATTAGATTTCTATTGTCACTTGCAACAGCATATGACTTAGAGATTGAACAGATGGATGTGAAGACAACATTTTTTCATGGTGATCTTTAAGAAGAAATCTATATGTCCCAACCTGAGCACTTTGTTGAGAAAGGTAAAGAAAAACTGGTATGCAAATTAAATATGTCTCTGTATGGGTTAAAGCAGTCACCTAGAATGTGGTACTAGAAATTTGATACATTTATATTATCTTTAGAATTTGTGAGATCAAAATATGATCACTGTGTATATTATAAAGTTGAAAGTGGTCAAGTGCTTGTTATTGCTCTTTATGTTGATGATATGTTGTTCATAGGAAATAGCAAGCTAATGATTTCTAATCTTAAGTCTCAGTTGTCTGCTAAGTTCAAAATAAAGGATCTTGGTGCAGCAAGGTATATTCTAGGGATGGAGATAACCAGGGACAAGAAGAATAGAAAGCTTTGGCTCAGTTAGAGTAAGTATATAAGGACTATTCTAGAGAAATTTTGTGTGAATGATTGCAAGCAGTTAGTTGTTCCAGTCATGCACAGAATGAAGCTATCTGTTGAGTACTATCCAAAATCTCCTACTGAGATGGAGGACATGACCAGTGTGCCCTATGCTAGTGTTGTAGGCAGTCTCATGTATGCAATGGTTTGTACAAGACCAGACATTAACCAAGCAGTGGGAGTACTTAGTCGATTTATGGCTAATCCAGGAAGAATACATTGGGATGTTGTGAAGAGAGTGTTTAGGTATTTGAAGGGAACTTCAGATTTTGCATTGTGTTACCACGAGAATTTGGTTGAATCACAAAGAACTCTTAGCATTTGGGGATATGTAGATTTTGATTGGGCAGGGGACATTGACAGTAGGAGATCCACTAATGGATACGTTTTCATGTTGAATGGTGGTGCAGTGAGTTGGATGAGCAAGCGACAGGCTATAGTCGCTTTGTCCACTACAGAGGCTGAATACATGGAAACTACTCATGCTTGTAAAGAAGTTGTATGGTTGAAATGTTTGTGTTCTAATATTGGTTTTGATGTAGGAGAAATAACAATATTATGTGATAGTCAGAGTGTCATTTATCTGGCAAAGAATCCAACTTTCCATGCCATGATGAAACATATTGATGTACAATATCACTTTGTACGAGATATGGTTGAGGATGGAAAGGTCAGTTTGGAAAAATTTGATACTCTAGAGAATGTTGCAGATGCATTGATGAAGCATGTGAGCATAGACAAGTTTAGGTGGTGTACCAGTTGAATGGGCCTTAGTGCCCATGATTTTCAATAAGTATTATTTATGCTCTGGAGGTGCCTAAATGATCTTCGTCAAGTGGGATATTGTTGGAAATATGTGTCTCAAACATTACAGGCTAAAACCTCCATGAGTTCCAAGTCAGTGTGACAAGTTCCATGTCTGGCCAACTAGCAGTTTGCTTTATTCATTTCTGAACAGGTCATTGTGACCTTGCCATTGTCTTGCCAAAAGGTTGCACTGTGGAGTCTATCATTGTAGCATGATGTATTCGTTATGACATCAGAGTGGTCAGGAGACCTCTGGCTGACAGGCCATTCAATCGTGCATCGATGAGACTCTTGGCGACTGTGATATTTAGTGAAGCTGAGGGTTCTCGCTAAGATGTCTTAGCGAAGTGTTATTCTCTTGCCGATAGAGTATGTATTGATGTCTTTGGGATAACCCTAATGTTTTGGGAAGACATCTTAGCGAACAGTGAATGTCATACTAACAAGGATACACTTGGGAGTTATCGATGTAATACTAATACTTCGTTATGAAGTCTGAGTGATATACAAATGTCTTACCAACAGAGAGTGATAGGTAGATCATCGGAGTGACTCGGCAGGCTCGGTGAGAAGTCTTAGCGAGAGTTAAATGTCTCGCTAATAGCTCATTTTGTTGGAAGCCTTCGGTGTAACTTAAAGCTATCGGTGAAACCTCTTAGCTATGGCAAACGTCTTGCCGATAGCTGATGGATATTGGGGTAGCTCTTGGTGACAGTTGGTCATTAGTGAAACATATGGATCTCGTCGGCGAAAGCCGATTGTTTGGCCGACAGATGTATGTTTTCGGTGTAACTCAAGTTATTCGGTATGAACTCTCAGTGATAGATGTGAGTCTTGCTGACTCCTACTTGGTGCTTGGTAGGTTTGGGGACTTCGGTGTAACCTTGGTGATTCGCTATGACCTTCTAGCGAAAGAGATAAGTCAAGGCAACTACGTGATGTCTTGATGTATCTCTTGGAGCTTGATATAACATCTTGGTGACTATAGAGGCTTTTGGCAATATCAATATGAAGTATATGTGGCATCGGCGAGACACTAACCCGAGATGCCAATGCATTAAGAATTCTATTGACCATCTGACTATCATACATGGAATCTCATGGACAAATGGAGGAAGATAAAAGTGAACCGTTAGCAGTTGGTTTAGTGCGACAGTTCTATGAGAAAGCTCAACAGTCTTGGAACACCATGGATATAGTTGCAAGCTGCAGACACTTAGGTGTTGGATAGTAGTTTGATCAACAGTGAAGTGTGAAGAGTTCAAACTATATCAGTGAAGGATTTAAAATCTATAAAGGCTATAACTTGGATGTTTCTCTGTTCGAAGAAGGTTCATGACGAATGTTGCTATATAATGACACCAGAAAGATAAGTCTAGAATTGTATGTAAATCTGATTACTGTAATATAAAGTGATTTCTCTTGGTGTGGTGGGTTTTTCTCCTATAAGAGTTTTCCCATGTATATCTGGTGTTCATGTGTGATTGTCAAATACTCTATTTTTGTAATCTGTTTCATAGTGCATCTTGACTTGTCTGTAATTGGAAAATTTAAAGGTACTACATTCTTTCCTAAGGTATTGGCGTTAGGAGAATTGTTTTCTGCATATAATTGTCCTTACAAAAGAAAGTACAATCTCAGAACATCCAACCTTATGAAAAGGGGCATCTGACCATTATTTATAGAGATAAAAACTTCTAGCTAACCCTAACTACCTAGGTAGTTGACTCTATAAGAATAGGAGGATGCAACTTATTGAAAGCATAGAAAAAGATGGAGGACATTATACACGCACCAAATTTGGTCAAAGCAGACTTACCCCAACAAGAATCTAGCATAGCACACTCCCTAGAATTTCTCAACAAATAAACATGGCTATTAAAAGGTAGTTACAATCTTTTATTCGAACTAGGAATTTCCCTTCATTGAAAGTTTTCCCTCCTTTGATCTCTTAATGATCATGTTTTTGACTTTCTTGGAAACCGACTAGTTGGCATGAGTTCCTTCCGCTTTTCAAGCTTCATTGACATCAGCATCTTAGTGTAAACCTGCATAATAACATTAGCACACACAAAGAATTGCATATCTATGATTACCCTATAGTAACATCCATTCAACCACATAAAAATTAACATAGATAATTCACATATCATGTTAATGTCAATAAAAGTGACAAGGATAAACTTATGCCCAAGGTTTATGGTTTTAAGGAGATAACATGGAAAGTGTCAACAACCAAGTGCCAAAGTCTATGGTAACAACAACATATATATAATAAACCCTATCAAAATAGAGCCATTAATTAAACTCATCACATAGTACCAACTGGGATTTGGCAATGATGTGTGTTATCAGCTTCTTCCTACCCATGTCCCAATCTCAATAATGGGTGTTACACCCAATTCTAACAATCCCCAAGGCCCCAATCCTAACAATCCTCCTGGTCTTGGTAAACCGCAAGGTCTTCCCAATCCACAAGGCATGAAAATACCTCAAGGTCCAACCCCTTACACTCTCTCAACATTCCTTCACTTTTTTTTATTGATGTTTCAGTCCCATTCCACAAGTTACAAGAGCCAAAAAATGTGGAATGGGTAGAGTTTACATTTTAAAGGCTACAAATCCTTAAAATAGGGTATAAAACAAGTCAAAGAATTTGCTCAAACTTACACTGAGTCCACTGTTGGATGCTCAAATAAAATGAAATAAGTGGCCAACTCACACCTTAAAATGAATTCAAAATATATTTATAAAATTATGTAGTTGTATGGGTCGTATAGTCACTACAGACTCAGAAAATACATTAAAAGTGGAGAAAAACAGAGTATTATTAATGTTTCAATCTTCCAAATCTTCAAAAATCCAACTTACATTGATGGTTTCTACCTTATTTATGATTTTCCCCTCCAAAATAGCTTTCCTAATGCCTAAAACATCCTTTTGAAATGCTATGACCATTTGCCTTCCCTAAAAATGCAATTTTGCAACTTTTTGGCAACTTTACATCTTTTTTCAATATTTTGCACTTTTTTCCAACCTGACATTCTAAACACCTAGCTATCAACTAAAATGATGCATTACAATAGAAAATGGTCTCATTGACCTTATTTTAGACAAAATACCTCAAAACCTAAAGCCTACTCCTCAAAACCTTGAATTGACAACTTTTATTTAATGGTGCTCCTGCACCAAAAAATGTGGTAGCATAGAAAAGGCAGTAAAACTCTTTGAAAAAATTCCTCAAAAAAATGAGGTCTCATGGTGATGGAATGCCATAAAAATTAAAATCAATTTGATTGGCATGACATTACATCACCTTGATAACACATTTCTTTGAGGAATCTTTTCAAATAGTTCACTCGTTTGTCTATGGATTGTCATGGCATTCCATCACCACATTTATTTGATGCATTTTTTCAAACAATTCACTGCCTTGTCTATGCTATTGCTTACTATTATGATTTTGATATATTTTTTCCAACCATCCATAGCTTGTTTGAAAGCACTTGTTTTAGGCTTTTAGCCATAGCAACAAGTCAGTGAACTATTTGAAAAAATACCTAAAAGAAATATGGTCTCATAGAATGCCATGATAAGAAAATGCAATTGGTAGCTACTTCTAGTTATTAGTTATGCAATGTGAAGTAATTGCATAACTACTTAGGTTGAATTTGTAGAAACTATATTGTAATTGAAAATTTTCCATCTATCAACATCTAGTTATCAGATATGCAATGTGAAGTAATGCTTTGACTATGAAAGATGTGCAATGCAAT
This sequence comes from Sequoia sempervirens, assembly GCA_007258455.2. Taxonomy (NCBI): domain Eukaryota; kingdom Viridiplantae; phylum Streptophyta; class Pinopsida; order Cupressales; family Cupressaceae; genus Sequoia; species Sequoia sempervirens. The sequence goes on along the minus strand of VDFB02125134.1, from coordinate 1,985 downwards.
GTAATCAACGATTTGAATATAAACTACAAAAATCTATTTTTTGCAATTCATTAGTTAAATATTTATTTTATTTGCTCTTTATGTCTCTATATGCTATGGAAATACCTTTCAATTTTAAAAAAATAGTTTTTATCTCTTGTTCTACAATTTTTTATGTTTTTTTAACTATAATTTTTTCCTAATTTTTTCAAAAACTCATATACTTTTGGTTTGTCAATTTTTCCCCCAAAAGGTTTTTACTCCTATGCATTGGAAGCATGAAGCATACACGTGAATACACGCAATATACATGAAGTATATGTTGATGTATTTTTTACGCACTTTTCAACATAGGTAATGCATAGGTGCATCACCTCTCTTGAAAGACAATCTTCCACATTCAAATTGCAGAACACTATCCCAAGGTATCTAATGTCAAGTCTTGACAGTGCTTGGAATATCTCAGTTGTTTGATGTGATTTGCTGGAATCACAAGGCAGACTTATGGATGAGTTACAAAGCATGGTAAGTTGGGTCTTGAAATGGAGTTCCTAAGATAGAGAAGTTGTGCGTTTGTTGTAGGTTCAAACAATAGTCTTGAACTCCATTTTTATCATTGGATTTAGTTTTACAATGTACAATGAACCTTTCCTAAGGTACTTATTAAAAAAAAAGGAAAAAGGGCAGGGAAGAGAGAAGATTCCTAGATCTGAAACTATGAATGAACAGTGACAATGGTGGCTACCATAGTAGATAGGCTTTCTAAACTAGGTTTTGCTCAACCAAGAGAAACCTACAGCTACACAAAACTAGTGCAATCTCCTAAGGTCTGCTGATTTTTAGATTGCACATGCACATCTTGAACATGCAATTGAACTAATTTGCAACATTGAAATAAAGAAGCCCAAGCTAACTTTGCACAACAGCTTGTCATCAACAAGTGCTAAATGTATGGTCTGAAAGCTCATCAAATACCAAAATAGCAATTTCCATTATCACCTCCATTTAAGAATCTACAACTAAAACTACTATGGAAGGTAGAACCATGCATGCAAGATGAGAAAAATCAAAGAGAACATCCATAAAATCATGCAATGTTGTCTTCTATTGCCGCAAATACCTTTTACAACAGCTCTCCAACCCTTACAAATGAGGGGCAAGCCCCTATTTATAGTTTTCCAAAGCCCAAATGAATGGCTAGGATCAATTTGCAACAAATGGCGTAGATTCAATTACATTAGGGTTTCACTTACCCCACAATATTCAGCAATTAAAAATACATTCCTTGTATTTTCCTTGTTTTGTCATCTAGTGCTCAGGTGTTGTAGCAGTTTTGTCATTTAGTTGATTGCCTTTTTACTATAGCGGAAACTATCTAAAATCTAGTTTCTTACTTGATGTGTTTGCACTGTTCTTCCTTGGATCAAACGAGTCTGTCGACGATTGGCATCAATAGATTGGTTTCCCCTGATTCGGCCGGACAACTCTCTTATGCTTTCTTCAAGGCCACCCCCTTGCATTTTTGTCCTTGAATTTCCTTGGCACATGGCTTCTTCTAATGCTAGCTCTATTGATGGGTGCTAGCGGGTGAGGCGATCATGAAATGAATGGTGAGAGGAGCTATGTGTATTCCTTGTTCAGCTTTCTCGATGGGTCTCCTGACGGACCTGCAGTAGATTCCTTGAATCCTACGTACATGAAGTGTCGTAAGTGCTTTCATACACAAATCAAGGAAAATGTTAGTCAAATCTTACAAAATCCTTGTTAGATCCATCCATGCATCATCAAAAGATCATAATATTCATATTTGGAGCTCATTTGGACCATAAACATTAATCTGGGCCATTGGGGCTCCATGGATGTTCCAAAACAACCAAAGGGGAACAAAGTTCCGAAACCACCGAAACTTAACAGAATGTTGACGAAACCTTGGCAATTCACTTAGGCACCCCAAACACATTCCAAATCCACCAAAAAGTTGGCCCCAAAGTCAAAAATGTGGAAAC